>JAOTAV010085811.1:0-11963 GCA_026546445.1 Cyclargus thomasi | reverse complement strand
AATAAAAATCTTAAATATGTGTATAGTATAAAAGTATTAAATATATTTCCGTTGTCTGGTACCTGTAACACAAGTTCTTTAGGTACTTAGCACAGAGCCAGATTAACATGGTGTGAAGCGTCCATAGATAAAAAAAACCTATCCTAGTTTACTAAGGACCTGTTTCACCCCTTACTGTTAAAGTTTCTGTCTGGCTATCCACAACTTTTATTTTAGCTGGTTCTCCATACCAAATCTGTCAAATATGCTTGTATCTGTCAAATTAATAGACTATCTGTAAGCAGTGAAACAGGCCCTAAAATGTTTTTACTTTAATTTAAAATACTTGTAACAGATAAACTTACATGAAACAGCTGTGAGCTTAGATCACGCGGGCAAATGTCACTTTCTCCACAGAACGGGCTAACAGTAATAGTGTTTTCGTCCAACACTGGAAGATTGTCACTGAAGCCACCATCCATGTATCTTACCCCGTGGAACCTCGGTGGCAGCATACCCGAGAATACTGGCACAAAACATGACGCCAGGAGAGCCTAAAAAAATTACCCGTTTTTTTACTACACATTAAAAAGTTTGTATAGAAACTAGATCCTTGTGTTAAGGTCTGACCCAGTATTGTATATGTCTATTCAATTTATCAAAACATGTGTAATAATATATATAGTTATGACACATGATAATCATAGGAACTTTTGCATAATTCATAAAGAATAGTTCTCAATTGGAAAACAAAAAGAAAACAAAACAGAATAAATGAATTTAAATGTTTCCTTTGGTTCATTGACATTTTCAAATTGTAGGTCACAATTAGATAATATCTTATAAGGTCAATTCTACGTATTTTAAACAAACTATGTACCTGTAAGAGATCTTCTCTTGTAGGGAATTCAGAGACTATAACATTCTTGCCATCATACACCCTGGTGAGGGAAATGTGGAGCTTGCCACTGACTATCTTGTGGGCATCCTTCGGTAGGTACCTGTCCATGCCCTCCAAAAGGACATTCTGTATGCTAAAGGAAGGGCTAAAAGGCCCTAAAGAGCCTGCCCTCGCCTCGCCTACGACACGTAGGACATCTGTTGTGAGTTCACCTAAAAAATTATGCATTTTATAAACAAATCCTACATATAAAACTATGTAACTGCATTACTGCATACTAGAGTGGAACCTCAAAATCTACAAAATATTGTAAGTTATAGAGTTTTTAAGTTGTCAAGTGTTAGCTCCCTTTGGCTCCGTTGGGAAGGGAATACATATAATATTAATTTTCAGTTCTAAAGGTTTTTAAGTTACTAAGGTTGGAGTTATTAAGGTTCTACTGTATAGTCTACAATGTAATAGAAAGATGTTTTAGTCAAACCATTAACAAACTCACAAATGGCTATATTATGATTTATCCTAAAATTTGTTCGGAGATAGATTAAAATAGGAGATGGATGGAAGGGGCTTTCATTCCATTCTCCTGGGAAGCCCATAACAGTGGTCATGGCACAACTAGTGTCTGATAACATACAAATACAGCAACTTATATTAACATTGAATAAAATTTTTGCTAAAGAAATAAATGAAATTAGATGTTTATGTAACTTTAAACTGACATGGGACATTTTATCAGAGTTTGAGTATTCAAAGTACAATAAAGATATATAATGGTATGTATGTACAATGTAGTTTACACAGACATTTAATTTCATAGGTGTAAATGCTAATTAATACATATGTCTGGAAAACAGCAACTTTACTTTCAAAGGGTTGTTGATAAGTATCATATCTAATTAACTATTATCAAGTGATAATGATTTATCAAAGACAAAAAAAGGAATATTGATAAGGGTATTGAGCAGAAAAAATGTACAGCAATACTTAAACAATCATTTTTCAAGCAATAGGAAAATGTTCAAAAAAATGTGATTTAACAAATTAAAAATCAAGTTTAAGTATATTTTTTACTTTAAAACCATTTTTTTTCTATGTAACAACTAAAAAATTATGAATTTATAAGCTTTCAAAGTTCTATGACATTAGTGGAATAAAAGCAAGTAATGCATGTACTTATCTAGCTTTTTTACTCTGTTTCTTATAGTTATAACAGCTCTTTGTAGTAAAATAACAATGAGGTTGAAAATTATTTAAACATTAAAGAAAAGAAACTAATAGAGTTATAGTGTAACTGTAGTGGTGTGTACACTTACCTATGGGTAGATCACAAAGAAGACAACATGCAGAAAGAGCCCCAAAAGACGCCCCAGATATTTTCCCAATCAGCAAATGTGGAGCATACTTCTTTAAACATACAGCAACCCCTACATGATATATACCAAGGAAACCGCAACCAGCGAACGACAAATTCATTATGTTATATAAATTGACTAACTTTAAACACACACACAACAATCACTTCACCAAACAGCTGATATGTTACACATATGTCAAGAAAACATAACACTTTCGTTAAAAATAATTAACACACAAAATATTAATCTGAATTCAGTTGTTTTTATCTATTCGATACGATGCCGTCCTGTCTTTATCACAGTCGCAATTATTTACAATACGTCCACAACGTTGAGACTCACAAACTAAAATAAAGTTGGTTTTCCAACAAAAAATAATTTTATTGCGACATCAAAAATGTTTACAAATGAGAAAGAATGAAATGTCAATGTTAATAATGACATGCTAATGACAGCAAAGAGCGAGCTGTCGTTGATTGACAAATGACAGCAGTATAATGTTTTATAGTTTTTTTCAGCTTATTTATTTGGCGCTACGTCTTCATATTCTCTGACAATGTCGAATAAATAGCGGATAAACAAAACTTGTGAAACTAGTCATAGTATAAACGATAGTCGATACTGACAATTTTAGTTTTTGCGAGGATAAAGTTAAGTTGTGTGTTTTGTATTTCTATCCCAATTTATATTTTTATTGTGTGATATTGGTAGAGTTGTAGACCATTAATTATTCGTTGGTAAACGCAAGTTTGGACAATTCATGAAGAAACTTCAAGAAATGTGCCCTTCCAAAACTCCATCCAAAATTTTTAAGTAAAGCTTCTACCACTTTACTAAATTGACTTGACGCTTTGACCGCTGAGTTTGACAATTTAGACTTGACGATATTATGTTACTTAATACAAAATATCAATGCGATACGGATATTGTTTTCCCGTCTTTGTTGACACTGGCTGTGGTTATAAAGCCGTAGCGTCATAAGAAGATAGGAGTTTTGGCGGGACGTGTTATTGTGTTTCTTGGCTAAATTTGTGTTGTTTCGGCTTTTAATGCGTTATAGTGATAGAATATCAACCATTAAATATTTGTTATCATGCACAATTGTGGGCAAGTGATACAACTTCAAGAAACGTGCTTTTTTATGTATCCCTTCAAAAGTCCATTAGAAATTTTAGTAAAGCATCTACCACTTTACTAAATCCACTGACTTGACGCTTTGACCGCACTGACGATTAATCTTGACTTTGACTAGACTTTAGACTTGACGAAATATTGTAACGTTGCTAAAATTATTTGAACAATAAAATTGATTTCTCGCCTTTACTTGACACTGGCCATGGTTATAGCCAAGCGCCATATAAATAAATTAAAAAAAAGAAGAAGGCGAACTCTTTATTTGTGGTCGAAAGTTGAAACACAATTATTTAAAAATTTTATATTTCTCTACATATTCTCTTTGTTTCTGTAATAAATTATTATTTTGAATACTGTATAGATTATGACACGCCACGCAAGAAATTGTACAGCCGGGGCTGTTTATACGTATCACGAAAAGAAAAAGGATGCTGCTGCGTCTGGCTACGGAACACAAAGTGAAAGGGTCGGGAAAGATTCAGTGAAAAGCTTCGATTGTTGCAGTTTAACTTTACAACCGTGCAGAAACCCTGTGGTGACGAAAGAAGGGTACCTATTCGATAAGGAAGCAATTTTAGAATACGTCATAACTAAGAAGAACGAGTACACTCGCAAACTCAAACAATACGAAAAACAGATCAAAAAAGAAGAGGAAGACAAAAAGGAGCTAGCAGCCGCAGAACAAGAAGCGAATTTAATTAAGTTCATGAACAGGGAGAAAAATATTTCCAACAGTAAACCTGATTCCTCTGCGTCGACCAGTTCAATATCGAATCTAGCAAATGGGAAAGACAAGAAACTGCCAAGCTTTTGGATTCCCTCTGAGCTACCAGATGCTAAAGTGTCGAAATTACAGAAGCCAGACTCTACAGTATATTGTCCTATTAGTGGGAAGCCATTAAAAGTAAAGGATCTAATTGAAGTCAAGTGGACGCCATTACCCGATGACCAAGACAAAAAGAAGTCCTTAATAGCAAAAGAAGACAGATACATGTGTCCAGTGACACATGATATATTAAATAATGCTGTCCCATGTGCTGTTATCAGGTAATGTAATAAAAATTAATTTTCAATTATTTTCTGATAAAATAATTTTGTAATAACTAGCTTAATTTACTGATCAATAATTGATCCATCTTCTAAAAACATTTCAGAACTACAGGACATGTAGTTACAATGGAGTGTGTAGAAAAAATTATCAAAAAGGACTGGCTTCATCCCTTGACTGGGGATAAATTAAAGGAAAAGGATATCATACCTCTACAAAGGGGTGGTACTGGATATGCACTAACAAATCAGAATTTGGAGAGCAAGAATGAACGACCTGTCTTACAAGCATAAGTTTTACAAACATTTTGAGCAATTAATGCATTGCATAATGGTAAGTTAGTATAAACTCTAAATTCTAAAGTTATTCTGGAAATTTAATTGGAAATATCATCTTTTCCGAGTATGATTATGCTGAAGTGTAGTAAGCTATATATTTCCCACTAAAAAAAAAAACGAAGATGTGTGATTGGACTATTGTTTATTGTTTTATCTTTAAGAAATTGTAAATATTATGTAACTACTTTATTCATTATGTAAAATAAAACAATTTTAATTTGAATAGATCTTATTATTTCATACTAATAAAGGATTAAAAATAAACCATTATTATTTCTTATTGTAAAAACATATAAAAATTAACCTTATATTTTAATAAATATAATCAAACTAATTAAAAAATTAAGTCATTGAAAAAGGACAAAATCAAAATAAATCTAAGTGAAAGTCATGTATAACATTATTTCTAACTTCAGTCTCCGAGTAAATGCATTCATTGCCTAATGATTCTAAAAAGTTCAATGCATCCATTGTATTATCTTGGTCACTTAAAATCTGATCTTGTTTTATAATCTCATTGTTTCCATACATTTGGCTAGGGCCAGGAACGTCATCTATATTAATCAATGATTGCTTTATAACATTATCTTCTAAAATTCTTCCTAAAATATTATTTGACAATTCACCCTCATCAATACTTTCATTTGACCAGCTATTTGGTATTACCTCACTAATTTGTTTTGTACTTTGTGAATCCTTACTAATATTGTCTTCAAACAATTGTTTTGGTAAGGTATTTGAATTATCTAGATTATTGCACATTTGGTTGTTTTCTAAGGGCTGCAACATGTGAATCTTGCATTTTGACATATTCTCTGTGTTGATTTGGAATTTACTGAAGTTACTTGTAGATGTTTTGATCGGTGAAGAACGGATATCAAAGTGTGTGCTATGGAATTTGACATGTTGTGGCTTTGGATTCTCTAAAGTTTTATGAGTGTTTGTTTCAACTTTATCATCTACAATACTATGGGTTTCTTTTATACTATCAGTCTTTACAGTGTCACTCAACAAAGCTACAAGATCATCAGTTGTCATAGCTAATGCATCATCTGTAGGGTTAAACTTCACTTTTTTTGCATTAGAATTGTCTTCAGTGTTTAAGTCGTTTCTCTTACTTGGTAACTTAACATCTTCAAGTACTGCTTCATTGTTAGCATTTGTTTTTTCTTGAGTGTGGTCATTCCAAGTAGGTTTGTTATTGCTACTTTGTTCTGGACAGCTGTGTTTACAGTGACCATTCTCATCTTTCACACAATCTAGCCCACTTGTTCGTATTTTATATTTCCCAGGGCTTATACCCAATAATCTAAATTAAATAACATTTTTAATAATTAACATACAAACAAAATTTATAAAAGCAGTTTGAATTTATTAGATTTTTTACAAAAAGTATTAGATAATAATAAAGCAGAAATTACAAATATAAAACATTTTACCTGCTTATATCATCATTGATAAAACTGCTTTGGTCTGTACCATCCTCAGCTTCAACTAGACAAGGTATACACAGCCTTAATTTGGCAATAAATTGCTCTAATTGATCTAAAAATACATTAGCATCATTTTTCTTGGACCCTTTTACAATAGTCAGGAAACACTGAAAAAGATTTATGTGCACCCTATCTGGTGAATGTGTCGGATTAAACTCATAATGTCTTTGCAATTTGTAGGTGCTGGTAAATTTCTGTAACAAAAGTTATATTCATTAGAAATAGGCTAGCTATTCAAAGTAATTGAAATATTATGTCAGATAAAAAGAAGTGTGTGAGTGATATAGTACACATGTGAATCAAATAGTAACCATTAAAGAACGGCCAAGTGCGAGTTGGAATCGCGCACGAAGGGTTCTGTACCATATTAGAGCAAACATAGGTAAAATTGTGTTTTTTGTATAAGAGCTTACCTTAATTAATTATTTTGTTTAACTTTTAGTGCCAATTAGTTAAGTTTAGATATAACTTAGTATTTTGTGTACATTTAAAGTGCCTTTCTGTTGTCATTATTGATATCAAGCAAACAATAGCAAAAACTCGTGTTTGTTGTATGAGAGCCCCTCTTAATACATTCATTTTAGTTTTATAGTATTTTTTGTTATAGCAGCAATACAAATAAATAATCTGTGAAAATTTCAGCTCTCTAGTTATTACCATTCTTGAGATACAGTCTGGAGACAGACAGACAGACAGATAGACAGACAGACATTGAAGTCTTAGTAAACAAGGACCTTGTTTACTAAGACTTTACGTTTTTACCCTTTGGGTACAGGGCCCTAACAAATTATTTATAATAATTGTTTATAAATATTTTTTTGATATTCAAGTTGATTTTCCTTTTAATACTTTATATACTAGATAATAGATATAGATGTGCTTACTAGTAAACAATGAGGGCAGGATGCAACATATGACACCTTTTTCTTTGGTTTGTCCAAGGTGTCCTGCAATATGTACCTCGAAATTCTTACTTTTCTACCACTCCTAGTTACTGCATTCTAAAATTAAAAATTTAAATTATGCACTTTTAGATTTACTCAAGCATGTCAGATTATGCTAACATAGGTTTTCTACATGTGCCTGGGTATTATGGTATAAAAATTAAATTATAAGAAGTATATACTATTTACCTCTAAAAATATTGGTATATTTGAATTTGCTTCATTAAATGCATCTTCCTTGACTACTTTCTTTTTGACATCAATTTTCTTAGTATCTGGAGTTGTGTGCAGTGCTTTCATACTCAGAAATGATTTACCTCTTGGACAATTTTCAGTTTTCGGAATGCATAAATTATTTTTTTCCGATTTGAGTTCCACCTGTTCCTGTCCTAAAAAACCGTTGTTCATGTTGGCAACATTGGTACCTTTTTGAGTCTGTAATGATCCGTTTTTTATGTGAGCTTGTTTTTTTTGAGCTAAAAGTAGTACATTTTTGCCTACATGTTCAATTTTCTTCTGTGTCAGCAGTTTCCCTTGCTTCACTGGTTCTTTTATTTTTTTAGTCATCAGTAAGCCATTTTTATTCTGTGAATCTGGTATTTTCTGAGGCAATAGTGTGTTTTTATTTACAACAACTTCTGGTTTATTTTGAGTAAAGATTAAATTATTGTCTCCAACAACAGCCACATCTTTTGATGACACTACTCTGAAAGTGATTGATTTCAACTTAATATTATACTAAATTAAAGAAATAACATAGTCATAATTATTTTAGCTTAACATTTATATAAGAAAAAACTACAATAGTTTTTATTTGAGAAGTAGAAAGTGGTGCAAAGTAATAGATATTGGATTGATATCTTACTTGTAAATAAATTTTGTGTTTGTGACTGGATCATACTTGGGTTTTTGTGGCACATCTTTTGGATTATTAAACATCTTCAAAGCATGATTCACTATCTTCATCTGTTCTTCGCTTAAACTATTGAGGCTGGAAACAGATGTAGGTTTTTTAACCCTGTTCCTTATTGTCTATTTCTCAGAGATTTAATAGAATTTCACAACCAGTAGAAATAGATTTTTTTACCTGTGATATGAGTCTCCTAACTTTAACAGCTGCACTGAGGTATGCTTAGCTTTTGATATACTAAAAATGAAAACATATTTAATGAGCTTATTATTCAATCTATCACATAACAAAACTATAAATATCGTTGTTGGCTTACCTTTCTTTTGGTTTAGTTTTTGGGACTATTTTTCCGTTTGGAGTTCTTGTTACATTTGTCATCTCCTTCAATTGAACAATCTTGCTGTGAACATCGACTTTTGATGAGTTATTGACTATGTTTGGAGTGTTGGCTATGTATACCGGTTTCAGTAGTACATTACTGGCTGATACTGTCATCTGTGCTCCACAAGCATTTGGCTCCGGCTTAGGCATAAGAAAACTTGCAAGTTTTAAGTTGTTTCCGACCTGATTACTGTCTGGTTTTTTTAAAATAGTGGGTTTTTTGTTCGATTCCACGGCACATAGGTTAGTTTCTAGTTTGCCGCTATTTTCATAGAACTTTTTAAGGTTATCACTTACAGGTTTCTGCACATCTTGCGTGTTTTGGGTGACGACAAATGAATTAGCCTGAAAAATAGAATCATTTATGAAGAAAACGGATTGTTACTTGTACACGTAACAGAAGTAAACAATAATAGCTTAAGAGTTTACCTGAGTGATGCTAGGACTCTCCACAAAGTATATCGGAGTATATTGACAAGAATCAAGAAAGATACCATTTACAGACGACGCCATATTAATGTCTTAAAAAGTTAGTTAATATAATAAGTTTTTATTTATATAAATGAATCATTTCGTAAATGAAAATGAAATAAAAACAAAGAACATGGCCACAAAAATAATCGGTGACGTTAACATAGACAAACATTATATTCTTTTCAAAAAGTTTTTTTTTTATGGGGACCTAAAAATATAATATTTGCCACTTTTATTTCGATATTTATTTTATCTAGGTAAAATACTCGATAACATTTAAATATGGATTTAAGGATTATTGCGTGATTCACATTGTACAAATATTATACATATGACAAATTGTGGTTATAGAAATAATAATCTAATTAAAATATTGAATTTTCAAAAGGTGTTCAAGTTACATAGACAAAACTTTTTTGGCATTATATTTTTCTTTAGGATAGTATGTGACAGCTTGACATAACCTATTTCTTTTGAAAAGCCAAGCTCTGACAAGCGAAGGTGAATATCGTAATTTTACAGAATTATTAGTTTTCTACAATAATTATTCTTTAAATTTGTGTTTTAGGAATATAATAAGGTGTAATTTAAAACTATCCCTACATATTTTTGTGAAAAAGTAGTGTTTTGTTGACGTTTGGAACTCAGTCGTTCCGCCACGTGCGTGTGTTCCCTCTAACAATTATTCGTTAATTTACAGGCAATAAAAATGACCAATTCCAAGGGTTACCGTCGGGGAACTAGGGACTTGTTCGCCCGCAAGTTCCGCACCCATGGAACTATCCCGCTTTCCACTTACATGAAAGTTTACAAAGTCGGCGACATCGTTGACATCAGAGTGAGTCTGAGATAATTCATATATAATGTCCAATTTCGTTTTATTTTAACAACATTTTCACTGCTATTATTGAGTTAGTATATGTAAATAGACTTATTATGGTATGCCTAACATTTGTCCCAAAATAGGTTTATTCTTGGTTATTTTACATGTTGCAATTGTTGAAGAATATTTCAATCAGATTGCTGTTGTTGCAAAGTAATATTTATACCATGTATCCACCCATTTTCAATACCAATTATTGTATCAACATTAAATAATTGTGTTTATATTTTTAGGGAAATGGTGCAGTACAAAAGGGTATGCCACACAAAGTGTACCATGGCAAAACTGGCCGTGTTTACAATGTCACCGCACATGCTCTCGGAGTCATCGTAAACAAGAGGGTACGAGGCAGAATCATCCCTAAGAGGATAAACATCCGTATCGAGCATGTCAAGCACTCAAAATGCAGGGAGGACTTCCTGAAGCGTGTCAAGGAAAACGAGAGGCTGCTGAAGGAGGCCAAAGCTGCTGGCAAAACCGTCAACCTTAAGAGACAACCCCAGCCACCCAGGGCTGCACATATTGTGAAAGGATCCGAGAAGCCAGTCCTTCTTGCTCCGATCCCATATGAATTTGTAGCCTAATGTGAATAAAATATAAGTTTCAATTAATGGTTTTATTGTAATGTTAATATTACCCAAGAATTATGTACTTAAGCATGACAAACAAGAAATAGCTAACAGAAGACAGACATATCTTTAAAAATCTATAAAAAAGTAATGTTGATTTATAGTTATATAGATAAGTAGTAATACTTAGCCTATTAATTCGATTTGTATTGTTTTCAGTTGTAATTAATTTTACAAATGTTAATACTTTTACTAGCAAGGGGACTAATGTTTTAAGAATTTGTTAAAAAAATTAATTGATGCAGAATAGGGCAATGAAGCTGAACATGAGCTGTGTCACACATTGCATTAGAGTTTTCAATGCGTGGGACAAGCGTAATGTCGTTTACGGCTTTGCTATACAGGTGTAAGAAAAGTGATATAATTCTACACGGCGGGAACAAACATCACGCAAAGGTGCACTTTGATGCAATCCAAATTTCACCCTCTCAGATATCGTACGTTCTATTCCCGCGTTGAAATCGTGTTATTTCCAAGTTTGGTTAGGTAAAAACAAATTATCCGATCTGATTGTTTAACGAGGAAGATAATCCTTGCGTCTGACGTTGGGCATGTTTAAAGTCGGTCCTGCACCTGATCTCTCTCCAGACGTGGGTGTCGTTGGGGTACGAGAGTACTTGGGCAACATGAAATGAAATGAAATAATTTTATTTATTACTCTCACCACAAGTACACAATACAAAAAAACATACAATTACTTCTGCGTCACTGGCATAAAGTCACCGAAATACGTTTCAGAAGTTAATAACTTCTGAATCTATATTGAAGCTGTTTTAACAACGTCATTACGTTGTTAAAACAGATTTTAATATAGATTCATGTGTTATACAACATATGGGATTGAATTTGCATAATTTACGTAGTTAACCTTTTACAATGGATAGTTTAAACCATAGCTCCACTCTCAAAACTGCAAACAACGAGCATCTCCTGATGAACGGGATTGACAAAAAACTCACCAAGTGGTTTATATTAAGTATGAAATAAAAATTCTAATGCCTTCAAATTTGATTTATTTACAAAATTTGGTAATCTCATGAAATGAAATAAAATAATGATCAAAATCAAACAATATTACAATAAATTATGCCGTTCCAACGTTAACAACGAGGCATATTAACATTGTTACTCTAAATCTATTTATAAATTAAATACAATAAATGAAACTTAACAACTAGCATCTCTAGATTGATAAAATAAAATATATCCTGTTTCAGATGACTTCTGGATGTCTGAAGTTAGGCCGTAGAAGTCTTCTATAGCTGACGCGTCGATTTTCTGAAAGAGAAATTTTCTAATAAATTAACTTCATTCATGTAATAAAAAAATACATAAAAAATTAAAAACAGTTTATCCACCAAAGATGCCTGATTTTCGCCAGGCGCATGCTATGTGTTCTCTAACGGTCTTTTATTAGAAGATACTAGCTGACCCGGCAAACGTTGTTTTGCCATATAAATAATTTCCCCTAACATTTAGGGGGATGAAAAATAG
>JAOTAV010085801.1:0-11963 GCA_026546445.1 Cyclargus thomasi | reverse complement strand
TGATTACAAACAAAGGATATGGGCGAAAAGCCTATAGATGTACCTTATTTTTAAATAAAAAAAAAAAAAAAAAAAATAACGTTAGGAAATTTAAAATTCTCTAGCTATTACCGTTCTTGGAGACAGACAGACTGTCAGAGAGACACAGAGACAGACGGACAGACATCGAAGTCTTAGTAAAAGTGTCCCGTTTTTACCCTTTAGGTACGGAACCCTAAAATAAAAATAGATGTTGGTCGATTGTCAGGCTCTCGACTCGACATGCTCGCAAAATAACTACCCTATTGCAAACAGGTAGTTCTGTTCTACAAACCTCTTCCTCTTTGGTTCAGTTGGCGTCGTCGAAGTTTTGGAGATGACTCGGGCAGCTGAAAAAGTTGTTAGACTTTTTAAAGAGTATTAGGGGACAAGCAAACATACGGGACAGGTAAGGAATTGGATAAGAATTGAGAATTGAATGTACTATATATATAATATAATATAATATATTTTTATAGCTCCTCTACAAAATGGATTTAAATATTTTTGTCATCTAGTCTATTAAAAACTCTCGAAAAATGTTACAGGAATGTTTCACCGCTAACAGATACTATTTATTTGACAGATTCAACTTTAATTTACAGATTTTGTATGGAGAATCCGTCAAAAAAGTTGTGGATAGCCTAACAGAAACTTTAACAGTAAGCGGTGAAACAGGCCGGGTAACCGTTCGAGGCGCATTTTAGAATTCGTCGTATTGCGATGTCACGGTGAAACCTCGCAAATTCACCCGCACAACACGTCGAATTTAGTAAAGTATGTACGAGGTTATTATTGTAGGCAAAAGTACATTTTGGACATTTTTGTACGGCAAGTTAACCATCAATTTATGCATCCCCTTCTATCGTCCTATTAAGGTTTTCTGCGGGGTTATATGACCCATCCGTTTGTGGACGGACCAGAAGTCTAATGCCCTTATTATACTTACTTATGTTTCATCTAATCTATATCTAAATCTAAATCTATTTTGCAGAGATTGTTTTTTTTTTCTATTCCAGTTCTTAGTCTTTGTTTAGTTTTATTAAGTTAACATTATCCTATGTGTACTATCTAAAATTACTCCATATTTCTCCGAGCATTGTCGTAGGTCTGCTGGCAGAGATCTCTTCTAGAGATAACCACACCTGTGTACTGCCACTGCGTTTTCTACTTTAAGTTAGTTTTAAGAATCATGTATTTACATAAAGAATGAATAAATAAAACTAACTAGGTCTCATCGACTCTCGAGTTACTCTAAAGATAGCACTCTCCCCGGCTACTAAGAAATGCGGCGCGTTGCTGAAAATTTGCTGCCACCTTATAGCTACGTAGCTATCTAATATTTATGGAAATACCAAATGGTACATATGAAAACATGATCAAAAGGCTTACTCAATGTATTTTTAGTTTTCCTTGAAGCAAGTAAATAAATCCTGATCATTGCATCCATAAAATTGTTTACACCAACGCTCCACCAGTCCCATAATTTACAATTCAAACTCACATTGAAGAACAAGATTTTATTTAGAAATTTACATTCAGCTTACGAATTACGGGGGCTTACGTTTTGGGCTCAGAAAAACGCAAGCCCCAACATTTATATACAAACACGGGATAGCTGGTTTTCATGTCGCGCTGACGGTTCGCTGACCTTCGGTGTCGGTACCACCATGTCATATGCAGGCATTAAAAACTGTTCCAGCTTCTATCAGCACCCGATTGTCATCAAGTGAGCACGACACTAAACCCAGCCCAAAGGCATTCGATTACCACAACACAGCAAATCGAAAGGAATCCAAACCAGGAGATAACCCTCAAGTCATATCTTGGTTCGGATCAGACAAGGAACATTCAACACCTTAAAAGTCTTTTACTTCAAATACATAAGTTATTTGAAACATGGCTTTAGTCAGAAAATCTGCGAGCATTGAGACGTCTTCGTGTTCGCTGTGACTGTGTGCTCCTGGAGTGCCGTCAGCTCTGTCTCCATCTTTCTACTCTTTCGCACGTTCTTCATCTGCCCTTTCTTTCTACAGCAGCACAGTATCTCCTCGAACTCCTTACGGAAGTTGTCGTTCAGCCATCCGTAGAGTAGAGGATTTGATACGGCGCTGGACATCCCAAGCATGTGGCATACGGCGTACGTTATAACAATCTTCTTTTCATCCAGAATGAGATTGGCATTTATGTCTGCGACTATGTTGAAAACATTCAACGGCAGCCAGCTTATGACGTACGTGACAGCTATGGCTATTAGGATAGCTGGCGTCTTTCTGGTCGTTCGTCTTCTGCCACGCAACCTTCTGTGGATTTGGAGGTGGGCTATTATCACCACTAAAACTGGTAGGAGGTATTGGAATATTAGACTAAATAGAGAGTATACTGCCCTCCCGTTCTCGATGGGCCAGTCTTCGATGCAAAAGCTGATGGAGTCCATGCCTAGAAGTCCAAGTTTATGGGTCTTCAGGCTTCGGTATATGTACAGGGGTGATGCCAGACAGAAGGCGGTGACCCAGATGAAGAACATGGTGACGAGGGTCCCCATCGTCTGTAGACCTGGCCGCGTAGGGTACACGATCAGCTGTGGACAAGGATCTAAAATTAGATGCAAGGTTTTGGCAATCAGACTTAGCTGGTTTTGACTTTCGTTCTAGAGCTCTGTGAGGTTATTTTCATGGAACAATAAAAAAGATAAAGGGCTAACCACAAATTATTTAACAGATTTTCTAAACTCAATCTGTTAGCCTATACAGGGACATATCAGGGAGTGGTGAAACAGGCACTAACAAATATTATGCAAAAACAAGAAATGGTCGGCTTACGTCACAAGTGCAGGAAGCAGCCCTCTCTCTAACAGGGTAAGCATTCAATAGTACTTTCGTCCGTTCAACGTATACTTTCTTGTGTAGTATTTTAACGTCTGCTATGTGAACCAATCCTTACAACGATAGCTATATATAGCATAGCTAATGTCCAAAAACAAGAACCTGACTGCAGGAACCGTTGCAACTTAAACAATGTAATATTCGAATTGGGTGTCAAAAATCCGCCATCCTTTTTATTTTGATATATCTAGTATCACTTTCCCAGTAAATACGAATCTAAAGACACATCTCAAGCCAAAATCCATCAAGCTGTTTAGTTTGCAGTGCGTGCCAAACAATTATACATACATTAGATACTTAATTCCAATGGGGTAAGAACTATTTGGGGGACCTACGGTGACTGAAAAAGCCTCCTCTATCCGCCATTTCAATATGGAAACGATGCACCTAACACCCTGTATACTATAACTTCCACGTTTTTAGAAGTCGACTAATAACCCTTCTCCAGGCGCAGTCGGGTAAAAACCATAAACATTTGAAGCTGACAATTTCTGAATGTTTTTCTGCACATGTAGAAACAAAAGACACGCCAATTCAATTAAAGAATTTAAGTAATTCTCAATGAAAGTTGTTCTTTGCTTTTCCACACCTTTTAAAATACATTTAAACTTTCAGAGTTCGTTTAAATGTTTTCACGGACTAAGCTGCTATTAAAAAAAAGTTTATCTTGTCTTTAAAAAGTTTTTTCAGCCATGCGATTCTATTGAAAATCTATAATTTATACTTCTATACTAATATTATAAAGAGGAAACTTATGTATTTTTGTATGTTTGTATCGAATAGGCTCAAAAACCGGATGGATGGACCGATTTCAAAATTTATTTTACTATTACTTAGAGGCATTTTTCCGACTCCATATAGACTATATTTTATCTCGAAATAGATAAAATTTTTCGTGGTAGGGAAAATTGTGGAGTACGTCGTCGTGCACGTCCTATCTGATATTTCCCATCTCATCTCTCTCTCCGTAGGGCTGCTGGAAGAAATCTCTGTTGGAGACAAGCAGTTCCTGTTGTGTCGTCTTTCTGTTATGTATTTTTTTTATGTAAATATTTCCATGTGAGTTATGATTTGGGCTGCCTGGGCTTCCAAAAAAAAACAAAATTTACGTAACTGTACGTAAATTGAGCAACAAATTAAAAATAAATAAGTAAATAAATAAATCAACAAATAAATAAATAAATATGATCGGCGTCATGTTGTTTTGTTATTAATTTGTTTTGTTGTAATTTTCTGTCTGTGTTACGTTCCTTGTACTTATGTTTAATAAAGATATTTTTAATTTTTTTAATTGATTTTATTGTTAACTATTAGATTTTTCAACAAAATCTGCTATAATGAATAGCAGAGCAATTAGTTTGCAGTATTGGTATTACGACCTTTTAAAGCTCCATGTGGCTCAGTCGTTATCACCGGTGGATTACTAAGTTTTGATTGGATGCTATCTTTCATTCCAAATCCGGCTTTCCGATTGTAAACCTCTGTTTTAGCACAAAAAGGTGATAGCACATTTGTCAGCAACGCGCCGCGGGCACCGAACGCGTTTTAGGGCCGATTTACACTTACACAGCAAGACCGTCTGATAGCGAGACAATGGAAAGCGTGGTGGCTAAAGGTAGATCTTCCGACCAAGCGAGGTGTTTTGCCCGGCCAGGTCGAAGTCCACACGATATATTAATGATCATGATTACCTGGTCGTAAGTGTGAAGAGAGAAAGACGATGTTTTTTGGTTTTTTTCGCCCCATTAACTCACATTGGCGCAAACTCGAAGAGTCAATATTTTGTTGTTTTATGACAATAGCATACCATAGAAAAAGTATTCTAAATAATGCCCTTAAGTCCGTTTCGCCAAAATTCGTTTATCGCGCGGGAACCGTACATGCTCCAAGACGAAAAGTATCCTACGTCCTTCTCCGGGACTCAAAGTATCTCCATACAAAATTGCAGCAAAATCGGTTTAATCACGGCGATCGTCTCAGTAATCTAAAGACTTGTATAATAAATAATAACTCCCACACCGGTTTCGATGACGGTAGCCGGTTTCATAGAAACTAGGTCTGTTAAGCAGGAGTAATTTTATAGTGACCAAGCGTGTGCGCAGTACACAAGAGCACACTCTCTTCCTTTACTCTCAAAACCCAGTGGGATGGATGACCGTATAAAATTTCTGCGTAACAGGTTTGGTTCCTTGAAAACCGGTGTGAGTTATTATTTCACACGGTCGCTACACGGCGCGGCGACCGTGCGGCGACTGTATGCATGTGAAAGGGGGTATTACTGATATTAACGAAGAAATTAATTCGTCAAAGCTTAACTGCGCGACGCCACGCGTCGACGCGCAGTATGACTTGACCCTTAAATTATCAGGTACATATTGATTTTGTAGTACAGTTTATCATTTTCGAGTAATACAGTAATATCTGACACTAGAGATAACATGCACTTAATAATGATAACGCCGATGTTAAGTGAAATGATGATAACATCCCCAGCGGGGGTCACAAGACCTTACGTCACGCACTTGCAACTCTTCCGATGATGAGGGTAAAAGGTAGTTCATATCTATTAACCCGTTTGCTCGTTTTTCCCCTTATTTTATAAAAATCTAAATGCAATTTAAACAATGCAATGTTCGTGTTTGGCGCCATTTTTTTTTTTATTTTAATATATCTAGTGTCACACTCACAGTAAATACGAATCTAACGACACATCTTGAGCCAAAATCCACCAAGCCGTTAAGGCTGCAGAGCGTGCCAAACAATCATACATATATACATGCTCTCGGTATGTATGTATAATTGTTTGGCACGCTTATAAGGTTATGTTTTTACCTTCCTCTGGCGCAGTTGGTTAAAAAGTTTGTACAATCGGCATTAATTTTGCTACTAAATTCATAATGTACTTTTTTAAACTTCTATACAGCTTTGTGGCAATCTAATGTTTGTTGCACTCACAATTTCAATCTTGCGATCTGCAGAAAGCGTGTAATAGGAGCTTAAGATATATTTAGCTCCAATTACCCGGTAAAAATAATGAGTATAATATTCGATCTGAGAATGTGTTGATAATATTTTGTCCACCCGTGACCTCGGCCGCTGGAGAGCAGCCGAAACGTTGGGAATCAAAAAAGTGCTCCGCGACAAAATCCGTAAGTGTTAAAAAAATCCATGAATTTTTATTCGCCATGCTAAGCCTGCAGATAATATGAAATACGTAGCAATAGCTATCACGTCAAATGGCGTGACTTATGTAACGAACTTAAAAATTACAAAATATTTCTGTACCAACTCAGATCGATCGTAAAAGGGAATATGCATATAAAATTATTTTTATTTAATATCGTCTATGACGATAATGGACAAAAATATGTACAGAATGGCTAAGAATATCTAGTACTTTTGTTTGAGCAATGAGTAAATAGTTATAGCGATTTAAGTTTTCTACCCACGTGTTTCCCGCAAAACATATTTCAGTACGAACTTTGTATGCAGCTTATAGACTTTGACGTCACACTCAATATCGGATCTCTCTTTTTGACTACTTTAAAGGCTTATAACTTAATTATTTTCAGTTTTATAAAAAAACAAATTGGACCACATCGTTTTTCGATATCTATTAATCTATCTCAGATTTATTTAAACGAAGATTTAAAAACGCATATGCAATGTCGGTCCTGCATGCAGACAAGTGTAACCAGGTCTTAAGGCACGCCATAACATTTGTGTATTCTGATGTATTTTTGGAAGTAATCTAAACATCTGTTTATCGAGAGTTTTAGGTTAAACGTTTTAATGATTTGAACCTTGCTTTAAATATTTCTCGTTTAAATAGACTAACTGTAACTTCAACTAGGCGTGTGGTGCAACCCACTCCTTAAATTAATCCATAATTAAATAGTTTGGGAAACTTCGGAGTCAGAAATAGCCATTTCAGAAGTTTTCCTTTGTAATAGACAGAAACCTGATAACTGATAGGAAGGTTTCTGCAATTTCAGAACGGTGGGCGAAACTGTAGATAAGTTTGAACGGTTTCATCTTAATAACTATCGAAGATAAGATTTAACAATCGGGGTTAAATAGATCATTTAATATTTTTATATGCAGACGTATCATGGGCGAAATTGGAGACTTCACGGACCTACGTCATTTGGTCGGAATATGTCAATTGCACGTAAGACCGGCTTTACATGATGTAACCAATTTACTGTGATCCGCAATCTGGATTTGGATTAGCATGGAGTTCCGAAATTTTTTTCCGCCCATTTTTGACAAGGGTATCAAAATGAAAGGCTTTAAATAGTCATTCTAGAAATATACATAACTCGATGTTTAGATTGCAATGGTACCTGCAGTCTGGTTTTCTGTTTTTGGACTGTTTTTAGACCTTGTTACGAATTACGTTTAAATTGCAATGGTTCTTGCAGTTGGGTTTTGGGTTTTCTATTTTTGGACTGTCTTTAGAGCTTGTTACGAATTACGCTGCCTTCTTAGGAGGCCAGGACGCTGCTGCCCCTAGGCCACGGTTCACACCGGCTATATATAAATACTGGCCTGCTGCTGAGATATGAGAAAACGGAAATGTAACTGTGGCGGTACCCAAATTGAGCGCAATAATCCCCATTGTGGGTTTGCGTGGTGGCCAAAAGAAGACCTTTCGACTGAGCGAGGTTATGTCCGGCCAGGCCGAAGCCTTCGTGATATATTTCAGCTGTCGTATACAGGGTGTAACAAAAGTAAGTGATAAAACTTTAGGGATCGTATGTGTCCCCTATATAAGAGTTAAATGTAAAAGTAGCACCGCCGAAAGCGATTTTTTTTTTGCAATTTTTATGAGAAAATGTCGCTCGGGCGCCTGCCCATACAAGTCACGAATTGTTTTTCGCTTTTAGCGGTGCTTCTTTCACAGTAATCTCTATATCAGGAACTCTCTAAAGTTGTACACTGTTAAAAATTTCCACAGTAAATTTACTAAATTTGTGTAGGAAGTTTTTACGCACCACCTTTTTAGAAATGTGAAACTCAGACATGCAATTTTACTACACAATTTATTACAGAATATTTGTAAAAATGCTACCTACTTCGTATTTGAGCTATTACAAAATGTTGTATTACAAAAAATGCGTGTTTAAATTCCAATACAATACAAGATTTTCTAAAATTGTAGTAAATTTACAAAAAATTTTAACAGTGTATCATTTACTTTTGTTACACCCTCTACATACCTTCTATACGAAATCTTTGATAGCGCGATGCAGGAACGCGGCGTTTATTGTAGGATCCACAGATTAAACAATAATTACCTGATACCTATCCAAGGCGATCGCCGTGATCGATATCGTCGAGACAAATATCGATATCGCTTGGATGGCTCCGCAGGCCTTGCACAAGCTCGGCCAGTCCGGGAGAGGCCAGTGCTTCGTCAGCAACTCCATGAGGGTGAGGGGAGTGCCGACGCAGCAGACCAGGGCGTCGGATACCGCCAGGTTGACTATGAACATGTTCCGGGCTGTTCGCATCACGGGTTTCCGGACAACCTGCAAAATGATTTTATAAAGATAAACTATATTGTTGTATTATTTGTGGACGCGACAGACGTTGTCCTGCCGGGCTAATTTGCGAATCTCAAAGTTTCTAAATCCCCTTAAGATACCTTCAATAAATTGCACGAAAGTCGTCGCTTGTCGTACGGGAACCGTACTCGATTCTCGGGATGAAACGTGTCCTTTTTTCCACGTAACTCAAAGTCTCTCCATACAACATTTAAGCGGTTTGTGCGTCAAGAGGTAACAGATAGACAGACACACTTCCTTATTTTAAAATATCAATATGGTTATAGATGTATGGAAAATGGATTAGGAGTTAAGAAGTTAGTCCAAAGCATCTTCAGGTCACCTACCTACTCAAAAATTACTACCGGGTCTCGGTGTATAAGTTCAACACCCGTTTTGTTTCAAACCTAATAACGGAAGTCGATAGAGCTCCTCGAAAAACTTATTATCGAACTGTGTTCATAACACTTTGGCTATACTTTATACAAGTTATATTGAGTTTCGTGACAAAACAATATTCTGGCAACTGGGGTGTAAACAGGAAAACATTTTAACAAAGACAAGCTTTCGTTTTTGGCTCGATCATTTGGTAGTTTTACCTAGAGGGTTTTCGGTAGTTTATTTATTTTATTAATTTATTTATTAGGTACAGTAACATACTACAAAGTAAATCATTTGGAAAAAGAAATACAAAACAAAATATAATTCTACAATGCCGTCCAATAATTACTATACACAACATTTACTACAGATATTTAAGGAAAGAAAAGCTATTAATAAATTAAATTATATGAAAAAGAAAAGCAACTAATATAATACTCCTATTACACAATAAATAATTAAACTGAATCACAAAACAATCAACCATTACAATTAATACAAAAAATATATATAATAAAAACTCAATGCAACTAAATAAAAACAAATATTTTCACATACAATGAAATAAAGCAGACATTTGGAATAGAACAATACTGCAGTTTTAGATATTAGTAATTTTTATAAATCTCGACGTGCTCTTTTCGAATTTTTCTTTGCTACCTCGTACCTCTGCCGCTCGCGCCAACATGTTCAAAATATACTGCCTCTCAATACGGTTTTTCGAGAATAACTTCGTTCCGACTCATTTGACGAAAAAGGTAGTCTAGGCGGCCAAGTAAAAATTCGAAAAGAGCACGTAGAGATCTATAAAAATCACCAAGTTTTAAACTCCCGGAAAACTCTCTACATTTGGAGCACAAAATGATCGGAGTATTTATGATGTCAAGAAATTAGAGCGTCTGTGGCTTAGGGAGTAAGACCATTGGTTCGCACTCGAGAGGGTGCAGGTTCGAACGGTGGACGCTTGTACCAATGAGACGTTTTCCGATCTCAAGTACATTATACGGATACTCTGCTGTGGGAGAGCCATGATTCGGCACGAATGGGCCGGCTCAACCGAAGTGACACCACGGCCTCAAAGAACACTTGCGTTAAACGGCTTTGTGCTGTGTTTCGTTCATTAAGTGAGTTTATCAGTGGCCCAACTTTCTTAATCCACCTATCCTTGTACCCATTCCCTATTCCATCATAAAGGCCGACAACGCACTTCGGATGTTGGGAGTCCATAGGCGACGGCAGATCCTTTCCATCAGGTACCCGACCTGCTCCTTAAATATTATTAAAGAAAATAGAATTTTTTTTTTGAAAAAACGATGGTGCTAGCACGCAACATTTTTTAAGATTTGCATGTAAATGAGAAAGTATGTTTGTTTACTTATTTGTTTCTTTATCCTTCCTGTACACCTAAACAAAGCGACCAAACCGATTTGATTTTTGTTTTAGACATAGCTATCCCACGAGCGAAGCCGTGGACAAAAACTATTGTCTGTTCAAAATAACTTGGCTTGGAATTTAATGTGAATTTTGACATTTTGTTTGAAATTTTGCGCGAACTTACGGTGAATAGAGTATAGTACAATAACTTATGGAGATACTTTGAGTCCTCGGGAAGGACAGATAATACTTTTTCTGCCGGAAAAATGTACGGCTCCCGTGCGATAGAGGATGTGTAATATACATTTTGATAAGCCCGTACGTGCAGTACGCTTAGAGTAATTGTTAAATATTATGTTTGTTTTTCTCATGTAAGTGAATTTTTGTAAGTTCTTATGAGAAATAAATATCTTAAACCATTCAAAGGTTTGGGCTTTGAGTTTTATAAATTGAGACTAGCTGGCTATTATCACGTAACCTGTCTGCTCGCTTGCCCCATAAATATCTTTAAAAAATCATGTATGCATACACACATCTTACTTGTTACTAATCTTGTCTGACTTCTTCTTACTAATATTATAAATGCGAAAGTTTGTGAGTATGTTTGTGAAGTAACAAACACACTCACTTTACTTCACGCTTAGACGGCTGGACCAATTTCGATAAAATTAGTCATGGAGCTAGCATCACATAGGCTACTTTTTAAGGTACAGCTAAAGTACATACATACATACTCTTGAAAAACATAAGCCTCCTTCTGGCGCAGTCGGGTAAAAAAATGTTGTAACTCTTTTGAAAAGAACCTTTCATACTTTCTTAAACAAAGTTTTTCGTTACTTCATAAACTTCCTAATTAACCTCTCAGGGTATTTCCGGGTGTTAAAACTGTATGTACTACTTTGCCGAGTTTATGTACGAGGAGGGTAGTAAAAGCGCCTAAAGAAATACTAAGGGTTGCACCACCCTTAGTATGGCTTTAGGCGCTTTTTTTTTTAGTGAAAGATTGTCGCTTGGAGTGTTTTCACAACATCCCATCCAATATCGGTGTCAGCCGTCGTTCGTACATCGCGGGTAGGGTTACCAGATGAAAAAATCTAAATTTCGAAGAATAGGCCTGACTTCCACCAAAAAATCTTGAGATTTTTTTGCATTTTATAATTCCATTCCATTATTTATAATTCCAGTTTTTTACAAAAAATCGATGGCCACAGTACATTTTTTTATTAACTTTGCCTCCTGTTAATGAAATAATGAAAATCATTATATTCTATTTATTTAACCGATTTCCAAAATAGGAGAAGTTTTCTCCTCTATATAATATGTCCTTTTTTTGGTAATGTACAATCAGAGAAGTTCAACGAGATACTGATCGTTGATCTAAGTAATTTGGTCGGGTGATGTCAAACTCAGCCGACAGATCACGGCTTACATGTAACTGACATATCCCGATCAAATTACTTGGGTCCGTCAACTGGCTCTCTTTCAATTTCCCCCATGGTACCTAACATTTTAACATACTTATAAGAGGTTAAAATTACCCCGCTGGCCCATGTATATAATAATAATAATTCTTAATAATGATACTTTGGTTATTCACGGAATAGTTGCTAGAATGATTCGCCACGGAAAGTTTAGACGAAACTGAGCTTAAATGCTAATAAATCTTCTTAAAACATAAGTCTAATATATAAAATTCTTGTGTCACAATGTTTGTCTTCGTACTCCTCCGAAACGGCTTTACCGATTTTAACCAAAT
>JAOTAV010085790.1:0-11963 GCA_026546445.1 Cyclargus thomasi | reverse complement strand
TACAAAGTTCATACTAAATTACGTTTTAAGAGAAAGAGATGGGTAGAAAACTTACATCGCTAATATCTTACTTATTTATCAACAAAATTCAGAGATTTTTTGTATATCTTTTAACACAGTCTCATAATAATTGGCGTTCAATAAATTTTGTTTTACACGCATATTCCTTATTGCTGGCTTTGTGTACGAGTATGCTGCACGCTGCTTCTAAATTTTGCCTACGGGAAAGATTCTTCTCTGCAATAATTCCTCAGTTTTGGTCGTGATTTTGCTGATTCATTACAAAAAATATCCACAGCCGAACATATCACCTCCTCGTTTTTAGAAGTCGGTTTAAAACTCAATTTCACATGTGCAAATAACTCACCTTGTACAACGCGAATATCAGCAGCAGCAGGAGTAGTGCACCAACAATCGCCGCCAGTATGATGACCCAGAGCGGTATAGTCCCGGTGCCGAGTGCTTCAAGCTGTGGCGTGAGCACTGTAGTGGCTTCCGCCGTCTTCCACGCGCCGCGCTGCGTCCCGCGCGCGAGACGCGACACACGCGCCGCAGCGAGCGACGACAGCTTGACGGACCGTGAGCCGGACATCTGGAAATAAACACATTGAGGATATAGGAGACAGGTTACCAGAAGCGTAATAGGAAATGATTATGATTATGGATAAATGACATGGGGGGTTAGCCGAGACCTAAACGTTTTCGCTTCTTTGTAGAATCGCCAAACAAAATATCTCCAAATATATAAGGCGTAATGAACGCTTATGTCATTTCCATACAACCTTGGCTAACCCACATGGTCTCCAATGTGTTGGGTTATATTAAAGTGACGTTCCATTCTCGACTGCAAGCGTGGGTGACTCTCAATACACTCAACACTAAGTTAGGGTCAGGTACGTAGAGCTGGCGCAAACTTATTCTAATCGAAAAGCCTGGTGGCTTGGACCACAAGCCTAGCTTCGCACTGACCAACAAGTAGCGACTGTTCAAGTGATCTGACAGTCTTAGGCCGCTCGATTAACCGTGCATACACAGACGCAATTTTATCGCCCGCTCCTTATCCCAGAGCCCCAGGCTACAACCTAATTAGCCTATTGGTTAACCAGGTCCTGCTAACAAGACGTTTATCTTACATCATTCAGCACGGTGGTGTTGATCCTCGAGCGCAGCGCCAGCCACACCTCCTGGCCCTTCAGCAGGCGGCCAGTGCGGCATCGCACCACCTCACATTTGTACTTCTCCTCGCACTTCAGCAGGATCTCCTTCAGTTGAGGGTCCACCTTGAACAAGTTGATACATTATTTTGCTTGCCTGCTGGATCTACCAAATACCAATATACTGACCAATACACTGAAAATGGGGATTGTACTTGTATTATGGGGGATCTTGAAAAGAGCGACCCACTTTATGGATTTACGCCATTTGTTCGAAATATGTCAATTTCAGTTAAGCCGTGATCTATCGGCTGGGTTTGGCATAACTCGACCAACTTACTTAGATACGCAATCTGGCTTTGATTTAACTGCCCTGATTGTATTTACGTCAGTCTGGATAAGGCGATAGATTCATTATCTCAATTTTATATTCCTCAACGTACTCTTTATTGATGACAGAGAAACGGAAACAAGTATCTATCAAGAACGAGGCCCCAAATTTAAGAAAGTTGATGTAGGTTCATTACTCACTTCATCTTGACGACGCCTCCTAGTGCTCTCGCGTCTCTGCTCGGAGCCGTAGCTGCTGCCGGACTGCGAGTGACTTGAGTGACCTGATAATCATCACCACTTATTGCATAGCATATACGTACAAAACAGTTGTTTACGTCAAAAATGCTCTTATTAAAGGTGCAAAGATTACTTAAAAGGGTGTTTTTGTTGTACTTATAGTAGTAACTGAAGATTACCTGATCGTGATGAGTACGAGTATCCTCCGCTAGTGCTGTAGCTGGATCCGCTCTGGTATCCGCCCTGGTAGCCACCCTGATACTGTCCACCCTGCTGCGATGCCCCTCCCTGATAAGCCGCACCACTTTGATAAGCAGTGCCTTGCTGATAGCCCTGCCTACCTTGGGACCCTCCCTGGGCTCTGGCCCCACCCTGGCTATTGGTCACATCAGCGATGCCATATCTGAACTCATTATTGGCGTTTGAAGCCGCGAACGTTCCAAAACCTTCGAGCTTATCCTCTTCCTCGTCACCAACGACAGTGACGGTGGGACTGCCTGAGCCGCGGTAGGTGGATGATACGGCATTCATCAGATCAGAGTTAACGGTTTCCGTGGTTGCCCATGATCCGTGTACGAAGCCACCGGCATTCTGGTTGCCAGTCCTTTGGTTGTTATACCTGAAAATGTATATCTTTGGTAATCTCTGTCACTTCATTGAGTTTTTAAGTGAATTTATGTCATTATATCATGATAGAGGTCTGGACAAAATGAGTTGGTAAATATAATTATTTTACTCAAGACTCAAGAATAATATTTTGAGAACTTTAAAAATTAAGAAAGAGTGAAGGATTACATAAGTTCCAAGCTACGTATATTCTCTCTTTGCGATAATGTGTGTATCTTTTAGCGACGGCGAATTCTTACTAAGCGTCTATTTGTATTATGGTCTATATTATTAAATCATTAAAAAATTGTTATCAGAGTCCTGTTTATCATCTTACCTATTAAAAGAGCTGCCAGCTTCTCCCTCATGACCCAAAGACCCATACTCCGTGCTGGTCTCGCTCTGTGATATGATATTATGGTTCTCATCATACAATACAGTCCTGTTCTTAACCCTCACCAGCTGCCCATCACGGTTGTAACCTCCCACGTCTACATGACCACCCTGAGTGTATACATTCTGGCCATAACCCTGACCTTGACTTTGACTGCCTTGGCTGTAGCTTCCTTGGCTTTGAGCATGTCCGTAGCCACTTTGGCCTTGGCTATGTCCGTAACCGCTCTGGCTGTAGGTTCCCTGGCGGTTGGAGTTCTGGACGGCTGCAGCGAGCTGGCGCCTGATAGCTTCCTGTTCTTCAACACTTAGTCCTTCGTTGCCGCTGGACCAGGTTCGGTTGTATCGATAGCTTCCCCCGCCTACTTGATCGTTGCCATAACTTACTCCTGAGGTGCTGCCCTGTCCGTGTTGCCCGCTTCCCTGGCTTCCATATTGTCTGCTACCTTGGCTGCCGTATTGTCCGCCTGCTGCATAATTCTCCTGTCTTCCGGCCTGACCACGGCCATAGTTGCCGCTGGATTGGCTGCTAGACTGAGTGCGTATTATTTTACCATCACTCGTGTACTGTTCCTCCCAATAATCTGCAAACGAAATGAAATCGTTTTCTATAAAAACACAAATCTTAGGAAATAGCTTAGTAAATTAAAATTCACATAAGATAAAAATAAAAAAATCTAAAAGCGAAGCTTGTTCATTTACACATTGTTCACAGTAGTTTTACGCAATAGTCATGTAAGCGCGATATGTTTTTTTTTAATATTTAGGGGCAAACGAGCAGCCGGTTCACCTGACGGAAAGCAACTGCCGTCGCTCATGGACACTCGTGACATCCGAAGAGTCGCAAGGGCGTTGCCGGCCTTATGAGGGAATAGAAAGAGAGGGATAGGGGGGATTAGGAAATTGGGCCACCGGTAAACTCTCCCACTAAACGAAACACAGCAGAATACTGTTTCACGTTTCAGTTTTCTGTGAGGCAGAGGTATCACTCCGTTCGAACCGGCCCATTCGTATCGAAGTGTGGCTCTCCCAGGGCATGAGCATCCATATTACGTACTTGAGATCGGAAAATGTCTCATTGGTACACGCCTCCACCGGGGTTCGAACCTGCACCCTCTCGAGTGCGAACCAAAGGAACCCCACTAAGCTACGGTCGCCCTGCTGTACTTAAACTTACTTTGTCCGTAGTAACCACCAGTGCCTCCGCTGAGTTGAGCTGCGGTGTACATTTCGCTGCTTGCCATGGCTGAAAAAAATATGTATACATACCATTAACAGTTTTGGACAGTTTTTATTTAAAGGCAATGCTATCATACCGAGTAAATAGTTATACTGATACCACAATACCTTATAAATACGAAAGCGTGTCTGTCTGTTTGTTACCTCTTCACGCTCAAACCGTTGAACCGACTTGAATAAATTTAAAAATACATAATTATAAACGGCTTTCAAAACGGATAAATGATTTTTGGCGTAATGGAGTTGCGGGTATCATTTAGTAATTGAAGTATTACGCATAAGTGGAAGAAGCAGATAACTAATATTTAAATTTCTGCCGGATGTTTGCGTAAACGGACTCTTTAGGACCGAAAAAAATATTTGAAATGAAAATAATGTGGATTTCATGTAGATATAGCTGGATAATGAAATAGGTTTTTTACAGGATTTGTTGCAATTTTATAGGAAAAAATCAGTATTTACTCGAAAGATGTAAAATGTTAGTTATCCGGCTTCCTCAACTTCTTCTATAATAATTTAAGTTTGTATCCGGTCGCACTCAGGGACCTTTTTCCTAGTTCTGCTAACATTCCGTTGACGCTCACCTTCCTTCTCCTTAGCCAGCATGAAGGCGTAGGGGTTCTGCACGAACAGGTTCTGCGGGTTGACGTGCCGCGCGAAGTCGCACGTCACGTCGCCCGCCCACTGCGGCTGCACCACCATGTACATCAAATTCTCTCCTGTAAGAAGGAATTTATGAAATAACCATCACTGCGGTGTCCTTTAAATTTTAAAAATATCAACAATTACATGCCCTACCAGCGCCACACTCCAGATTCCTTCGGCGCCCCGTAACTTCATTCAAAAAATCATCCAGAAATCATTTTAAAATGGGGCGCCATTTCATCCGGTGTCCCGGAAGGTCGCACTTATCCTTACTTTAGTTAGTGTCTTTTTACCGCTTACATGCCTAAGCCGCTGAACGGATTTCTATGGGCAGGGTGTTAGCCTAAATTTCTTTTATGGACGCTTCACACAACGTCAGTCTGTCCCCGTACTAAGTACCCGAGAAACTTGTGTTACAGGTACCAGACAACGGAAATATATTTAATACTTTTATACTATACACATATTTAAGATTTTTATCATATGATACACATATAATTCACATCCACGACCCAGGAGCTTTGACAAACTTTCGTTCCGTTGGCGGGATTCGAACCCGCGACCACCGCCGTGAGCTAGGTGCTCAACCACTGCGCCACATAGGTCGTCGGTAAAGGACACATGATTCTTTTTATCCCGGAAAAATGTGCGGTTTCCGCGCGATAACGGATTTATGGCGAACGGAGTCGCGGGCAGCATAAAGTTCTAAAATAGCTTTGAAAGGGAGCAAATGCCTAGCTCTAGCCTAAGTGGCTATTACGGCTACCTTCACTTAGCCAGGCCCGATAGCCGACTTAGCCATAATCGGCTATTATGCTAATTTAGCCGGTAAAAGCTATGGGAACTTGAAACAAAGACACAATCCACATGTGAAACTACCAGATAGGGCGCGGCTAAAACTGACGTAGTGACCATTATATTCAAGATAGTGGAATACAAATAATACTTAGAAAGTCTTGATTTTTTACTCACGATGGTACAGTGACGGTATACGCGTTTGGGATGAGAGGTTTTCTGTTATATAGCCGTTTATTACCCGACTGCACAAGAAGGAGGGTTATGTTTTTGGAGAGTATGTATATGTATTTACTAGATGGTGTCCGCGAAAATTTTTATGTCACGCGAGAACCGTAGATTTACCCGGGATAAAAAGTATCGTATACGTTGTTCAGAGTTAATAGCTATTAAAACAAATTCATTAAAAATCCGTCCAAACAGACAAACAAATAGACAACATTTTTTCTCTCGATTTGTGTTCTATTACTGTTCCTTAATACTGATTAGTTTGTAAAAATACTAAATGTACAGACATACCATTTTACTGCTTTATTATATGTGATAAATATAGATGTCTGTATAATTGTTTGGCTCTGTAGCCTAAACGGCTTGATAGATTTTGGCTTGAGAGGCGTCGTAAGATTCGTGTAAGCTTTGAGAGTGACACTAGATATGTTAAAATATATTAAAAAAAACCGCGAACTTTTAGCGCTAAATTTTAATCGCACGGTTCCTGTAGTCTGTTTTTTAGGTTTTTGGACATTTAGCTTGTCTTCAAAACCACTAGTCCGATTTTAATGCGGTTCGCTAGTCATGTGTTTGGATTTAATTATTTCATAATATTCTTATATAGATGTTACCTCAACAAGTTAACGGGGCGCCCTTAAAATAAAGGCATTTCTTTCTGAAATCAATGTTGCCAGTTATCTTTAAAACCTCTACACCAATTTTCATAGGGCTTAAATAATGGATTTGGATTCATTGATGTGTGTTATAAAACGAAATCCGTTGGGGCCGCCGAAAAAGAGGCATCAGGCAAAAACTCCTCAAGTCCGTCCTTCAACCAAACGGCTGGCCACCATAATTAAGTAAACCGACTATCTGATATTAAATATGCAAACTTCAAAGTGCCGATCGAAAGTGGATTTAATAAGTGAAAACATTTCTAATCATAATCTAACTCTATCATAAAACTGTGGTTAGCGGTCATAGAAAGGCCGTACGTTTTTACAATAATTATTGATTATTTTCTGTGGGGGAGCCATGCGTCGGCACGTATGGGCAACGGTGGAGCCGGCCTAAAAAAAGTGTCTTCTGTTCCCTTAAGTTATTAAGTCTAGGCAACAAATAGGATACTTTTTATCCCGGGAAAATGTACGGTTCCAGCGTGATATACAAATTTTCGCGCAACCAGTTTCGATATTAAGTCTTATTTCTTTCGTCTTGTTCTTACCCATTTCATCTCTCAGTACGAACATCCTCTGTAGGATTAGCCAGCAAATAAATCTGTATTTATTATATAAAGCTTTGCTTTATTATATAGAGTTTGTTCGTCTGAACGCGTTTATCTCAAAAACTACGTACCGGAATTGAAAAATTGTTTTTACGTTAGTTTGTCCATTTATCGAGGAAGGCTATAGGCTATATAACATCACGCTACGACCAACAGGAGCCGAGCAGTAATCGAAACATGTTGGAAAAACCTTCGATCAAATATTAATAAGATGCACACATCCCTTCAAAATCGAATAAAATAATGATACCAAGACTATCTCACACAAAACAACTTAAGTAAAAATCAAGTGTAGTGAAAAATAAAACATAACTTGATGAGTTAAAGCTCACAATCAGACAAAAGTTAAAATCGCGGTCTCGGAGCGACTAGGAGCGGAATAGCGCTTAAGCGCCGTTTTGCCGGTGCCACCTTTTAAGACGGCAACTGTGAATCTTTTTAATATTTCATCGAAGGTAGAAACGGAAGTTTCATGCGGACGTAGTCGCGAGCAACAGCTCGTAATACAAATATAGCGAAGTCACTAATCTGCTATCTATTAATATAAAAACCGGTCTGATTGTCGCGTCGTGAGATTCCGGGGTAGAAAGTCACTGGTCCACCGTCCAAGTGACCTCTCACCTGATGAGAAGCCGATATTACCAGCTTTTGCCCGTGTCTTCGTTCGCGTTAAACACGAAAATCGCTTTCAATTTTGAATGCTCTAAAAAGCCTGTTTTGGAAACATTTTTTTCCAAAACCAAAAGTATCTTTAATAGTGTATCTTCTCAAAACATTGTCTCCTTATGTACGTGTGTTTGTCACTGTACACCTACCAAACGACTGGACCGATTTTGATGGCCGATTTAACCATTTTTACCAAATAAAATAAGTAATATTATTTACCCAAAAATTAGTCCAGCAGACAGACATCGAAGTCTTAATAATAGCATCTCGTTTTTACCCTTTGGGTAAGGAACCCTAAAAATCGTCGGCAAAGCCGTCGGTCAACGTCTCGATTGAAGAAATAAGTGGAAGAAGCGGGTAACTAACATTTATCAACCTTCGGATAAATAGTCATCTTAACTTTCTTCTATTTCCCGTAATGTTCCGGGCGATTTGTTGAAATGCATGCTGCGGTTGTAACTAAAGTTTTATTGTTTAGTTTTCTACCAATTTTGAGTATCTCAATCAACCCTGCGGTCAAGACGTCCGCGTAGCCGTTACACTAAAAAAATTTCTTTATAAAAAAAATAGTGTACATAACGACATCTAGTGCTAAATAAACAAAAGTGAAATTCCATAACACAATTTAAGCGCCATCTGGTGGGTGATAGTGCAACTAAATGTCAACCACTTTTACTCGTTTGCGTTATCTGAAGAAATGGAACTTTCTTTTTATTTTGCAACTATTCTCAAAGATGGCGGTATTCTTTATAGGACTTATTTTTGCAATGCGACGCGTAAAAATGTTAAATTGGGATAGTAATTATTAAATGGTTTTGGCAGTATTAGTAAAAAACCTATATTTTTATAATTACGGTAAAAATTAAGTGTTTTTTTCTGTCTCTTATTTTACGCTAAACCACAAAATTATTGTTTCTTTTTTTTAAATACAGGGGAAAATGAGGAAATGACTTGAAAACAACAACCGTTTCCCATAAACACCGGCAACATCAGAGAAGTTGCAGGTGCGTTGCCGGCCTTTAATTACATTTACATTATAGACTGAAATTCTGAATAGTAATTTTCTAAGAAATAGTAACAGTTATGTTATGATAAACGAATTAAAGCTCATTAAATTTGAGGACAATTTTGTTCTAAGGTTAGCACCTGGCAGCTCACTGAGAGACAGAGCTTAAAAAATTTAAATAACACTTACTCCCAGGAGAACATAACCTTCACTTTCATACTTGATAACATACAGCTGAAGAGTTTGAACGCGTCAATCTCAGGAACTACTGACCGAAATTGAAACATTATTTTTGTGTCGGTTAGTCCATTTATCGAGGAAGGCTATAGGCTATATAACATCACGCTACGACCAACAGGAGCCGAGCAGCGTGTCTGTACATTTAGTATTTTTACAAAATAATCGATGTGGGGGGCTTAGGAACAGTAATAGAACACATATCGACAGAAGACACAAACGTACTAATTTTTTTTGTTTGCGCTAATCTACGGAACCACTCGACGAATTTGAATAAAATAAACTTTTTTTTGTAATAGCTATTAACTCTGGTCAACATATAGGATACTTTTTATCCCGGAAAATGTACGGTTCCCGCGTGACGTGCAAATTTAAAACAATCTTTTTAAATTTAAAATAATACAAATTTAACTTGACGACCTCTGTGGCTCAGTTGGTGAGCGCGTTGGTAGCTCAAGCCGGGGGTCGCGGGTTCGAATTCCGCCGACGGAGCAAGTTATTCAATGTTCCTGGGTCTTGGCTGTGTATTAAATATGTGTATTATATAATAAAAATCTTCAATATGTTTATAGTATAAAAGTATTAAATATATTACCGTTGTCTGGTACGTGTAACACAAGTCCCTCGGGTACTTAGCACGGGGCCAGAATAACGTGGTACGTCCATAGATATTATTATTATTATTATGATTAATATCGTTGACGGTGACGGCTGGCGATGGACAAACGGCGTTGGGTCATGTTTGCCTGGTATTTTGGTGCGATTGTTACCTCCGGGGGAGTCCGACCTATTTTCGTGATGAGTCGACATTATCGACCTCGTGTCATTGATCGACAGGTGATTCTCGAAATGAGCTTTCACCTGATGGAAAACTACTATCGTCCATGGTCACGCGTTACATGAGCTTGCAAGTGCGTTGCCGGCCTTGAAGCGATCTCCTTGATGGTTTGCAGGTTTGTTTGCGTTGTCAATTAGACGAGTTTACCAGGGCTAACTCGTGAAAGAAAAGCAACGCACTTGCAACTTTTTCGATGTTGCGTATCTTTGTTATAGCGTGTTAACGCGGACAAAGTCGTGGGTAGTTACTAGTTACTAGTCACGTAGTAAACAACAAAACCGTTTTTAATAGCTCAACTCCCTGCGGTCTCTTCAGTAAACTATTAATTTATACAAATGCTCAACCAAATAACTCCGTACAAACAAACAAACATAACATACAATGTATATATTTTGAAATTGTAACAAATATTATACTCGCATTAAAACTACCCATAGGTAGGGGTATTCATAAAAATATTTAAACAGTGATTAATTAATCAACGCTAGCTATCCCATTCTGAAATATTCAAAATCAGAATCTTTTTATTCAAAATAAGTACTTTAAGTACACTTTCTGAACGTCGAGACTACGGCGCCTACCACCGGTTCGGGAACTAACCCGGCGAGAAGAACCGGCGTAACAAACTCGCACGGGTCCATCTTTTACCTAAAAGATAGAAAATAACAATAATATGTCTCAAAACTAATTTAATAAACAATAATTGTTTTGAATACATAAGCATTTATAAGTATAATTAAGTAAATTGAAAAAGTCACACGACAGAAATGGGACAGTTAACATGATTTGTTAAACATCGCTTAAGTATTTTTATGATGTTAAGTTTGTATTTTTTAATTTTTTATCTGCGATATTTGGCTTGAGGGGTGTCAGATTTTTCTATCTGCGATGCAAAAGAGAGGTATTTTTATAGTTTGACAGTGAAAGTAGCCGCGCTGAAATCTGACTCTGAGCTGAGCTTAGCTGAGTGTCCTAGCTGCTGAGATTTACAGACAAACAGACATTCGCATTCATAATATTAGTAAGGATTCAAAAAATACCAAGATCTTTGATACCATACCAGGCTACAAATTTTTTCAGTGAAATTAAGGAGTAAGCGAGCAGACGGGTTACCGGATGGAAAGCAACTGCCGTCGGCCATAGACGCTTATTACATCAGAAGCGTTACAAGTGCGTTGTATGCCGTTTTAATGATAGAATTGGCTACGGGAATGCGTAATGAGGTGTAAGAACTCACTCACTCCAGAAAACACAGCGCAACGCCGTTTCACGCCATTTTTCTGCGTAACCGTGGTATTTCTCCGTTCGAGCCGGCCCATTCGTGCTAAATCAGCGCCACACACATAGACCAGGGGCACAGGAATGACGCTACAAAAAATTAAAGGCCGAGATCTCCTGATCGTTCATCAAATAAATCACAAAGTGATATCCCTTCAATAATCTTGACTCAGCGTTATCGGACAATGGACCAACATATTATGCGGCCCTGGTAGCGCAAACGAAACCTAGTTTCGTATGCTACCCTGGTACACGGCTGATTGCCACGCCGCCCTAGTAGCACAGATAAAGGAAAACGAATAAATATGAACACTTCGTATATCATGGTACCCTGGTATCTTTTATGCAGGCATCAACACTATCATCGCGCAAAACATCCACATACTTTGTCAACCAGTTGAGCAAAGGCGATAATAGACGATGATTGACGATCAGAGACGAGTATACCCTGTACACAGCCGTGTTTGCGTGTCATCGTCTGTATTGTAATATAATGAGGTAACCTAAGGTATTTTCGAGATAAAATAAGTTTATTAGGAAAAGCACACGACAATTTTAATGTTGGCAAAATGTACAGTTCCCACATCCTATATAAACTTCTACAAAGCAACACCTCAGACCTTCGCTACTAAGTATTTTCGATTTTGAATAAAATCAGTAAAACTATTCTTGATAACACAGATATAAGAAAATCTGGAAAAGTCCATTTCATTTTTGTCTAAAACTTATAAAAAAAAAAACGTAGCTAAGAAGCTAGCCGATCACCCAATGGAAAGCGAATACCGTCGTTCATGGACACTCGCGACATCAGTAGAGTTGTGGGTGCGTGGTCTTTTAAGAGGCAATACGCTCTCTTGAAGGTTTGTAGGTCGTTTTGTTTTTTGTGGAATTTTTAATTGTTAGGAATCATTCCACCTGCAACTTTTCGTCATCGACCTACGCGGAAGGTTTACCACCGTCTTGGTGAATGGCAGTCTTCCACAGTACGATTTTCGCGTAACTTTCTGCCTCGCACAGTAAAGCTCTGGAATGAACTATCAC
>JAOTAV010085779.1:0-11966 GCA_026546445.1 Cyclargus thomasi | reverse complement strand
GGTTTCGACAAAGTCGTCATCAGGTTTCACTTGTCGAAACCGGTCGTGTATTTATTGTAAATTCGTAAAATCTAAAAAAATTTAGTGGAAAAAGTGCAAGAAAAGTCTGTTTCATTAGTTATCAATGTTGAGATTTTTTAGTAGTTACGGCGTGATTTCCTAACAAACATTCTAATAGAAAAACTTTGATTTATGATTATATAATAAGCACTTTTTATAAAAGTAGCCTATCGCGGCGTAACGTTTTATTTGTGTGAAAATAATTTTCCCAGTCAATAACTGTTTTATGTAGCGATTCAGTCACATCCAGGTTCGAGTACCCTTCAGCAGCACCAATCAGAAAGCAACTCTGTCACCATGCGATAGAATTCAAATTCGAAAACGCAACCAACCTGTAGGTAACCGTCGTCGATTTAAAATGTACCTTATGTACACCAGTTTAGGGTGTATTATTGTATGCCGTGTTCTCCTCTCCCGGGCTTAGCTGGTATCCTGGGAGACCGCCGGCTGCCCCCCCCCCACGTCACCCCCCACCCCGCAAGCTGCACTTCCAAGCACGCTCCCGATTTGAGTTTGAGTTGATTCGCCATTATAATATAAAGCTGATTAGCTGGTCGTAGTATGTAATCTGGATGTTTTTGAGTACATACTCTCATTGTATTTCCTATTATTAAATTAGATGTGAAAGTTTATTTGGATGTTTGTCCGTTAATGATACTGAATTTTCTGAACGCGTTTTGATGACATTCATATGATCTAGATAAGGTGTTCACTGAAGTAAGTTAATATACTTTTTTCTGTTAAATGTTTCCTTGGGATAGAACAGAGCAGCGGTGCTGAAATTGGTGAGATAATAAACAATAATAAGTTTGAATTTCTTTACTCTAAATTTTTTAAAAAATTTTTCCTTTACTATACACAAATTGTTCCTGTAGCTTTTTCAGCGTTTAAATGATAATTTATTCCACGAGAGCTTATAACCGGAATAAAAATTATATTAAAACTAGCTGTTGCCCGCGACTCCGTCCGCTTCGTAACAAAGGTGAAAATTATTACTATCCTGTTTTCTCTTTCAGTTTTTCCAAAATTTTCTTTGCTATAAGCCTCACAGAGCCGAAGGCATTTCCAACAAATGAAACCAAAGTCAAGTCAACTGTCAAAATCAGTTCGTGCGTTCTGAAGTTATAGCGTCCGGAAGGAAAACCCGACTTATTTTTTCTATAATGGATTTTGTATCACAATCCGTTTGAAAATTTCGGCTTAGTGGACTCATTAATATCCAAACAAACTTTTATATCCTGTCATTATAATTTATTTTTAAAATGTATACGCCTATCAAATCTAACACCCTCTAACATAAATTATTTCGTATGGCATACACAATGGCGCTAAGTGCAGGATTACCTAAACTATTAACGAGAGCACAATCGCAGGTAAATACCGAGAGCTTTTACCAAGCACTTTTGTAAGCTCCGCACAAGCTTTCCTTAGGGTCTTTACACACTAGTACCGCTTTTATTGTTACTTTTATGCTGCTCGAAAAGGGGGCATTTGGAGCCCCTTGTTCTATTATGTTTGTTGTTTTTATACTGGATTTTTTTTGTACAGATACAGTATAGAATTTTATGTGATATGTATAAACTTAAGATGGTTACGTACCCTGTGCAAAGTTAGTTAAGGTTTCTGAAAAAATAACTTGTTAAGCGGATTTCATAATGGAGTAAGTACTGATAAAGTGTATGTTAGGCTATCCAAAACTTTTTCGACAGATTCTCAATACAACATCTGTCAAATAAAGTGTCGGATAGACTATCTGTAAGCGGTGGAAAATAATGATATTTTATTTAATTTTTAATTCAAATCCTTATTATTTATTAATACCATATATATTAGAACAAATTAGGTGGTTCACATCACGCCGTCTAATCCCATACTAAGCTAAAATTGGCAATCAGACAACGGATTATGCAAATTATTGAGATATTTGCGTGTAGGTGTTTTATTTATTATATAAATATAAGTGTTATCCCGCCTGATGCTATAACTCCAGTATGAATTGGAAAGGTCTCGGGCTCAGTGAGGTTTATTGCGAAGAAAATTTTGGAAAAATTCCAAAATAAAATGTGTGATACATCTTATGGTGGCAGAATGAACGTCTATTTCATTATTAACACAAAGGCCTTATTCTCGATTAGCACTAGCTCACTTACTATGCCCAGCTACAAATCACCCTTAATAAGATACTACTATATCCTTAGCATATTTTATACCGCATAATATGACGCGGATAATATTGCAGGCACTCGACTTTGCTACAGCGCATACTAAATTTGATTTTCATTACGAAGTATGAACAATATTTACGTTTAATATCGCGGTGTTTGTTCGAGGATTATTACGGAAGGAGTTATTAAATTCTTACGTAGCTTAACGTGGCGTACGTACGGTACTAGGGGCGTAGTTTTAACGTGGCTACGGCGGTACGCAACGTAAATGAATCTTGAGCTGTAAACTTAGGGTTTTTGTACTGTCGCGAATGCGATCGGAAAATCTTTACATATAATAAAACAGTAAAATTGGATTGTCTATACATTTCATATTTTCACAAAATAATCAACAGTAATAGAAAACATATCGATAAAAAAAGTTTTCTGTTTGTCTGTTTGCACGTCCTAATCTCAGGAACTACTGAATGGATTTTGAATAAATCTTTTTTTGTTTAATAGCTATTAGGTCTGGGCAACATATAGGATACTTTTTATCCCGAGACAATGCACGGTTCCGGCGTGATAAACAAATTTTACGTAACGTAGTTGCGGGTACCAACGAATGCTTAATTAAAATTGCTGTATGTATAGACTTGGTTTCATTTTCTATTAACACTGCTCTGGCGAAACCGAAATTCACATAGTTTATAGTGATTTCCACCGAAGTTGTTAATGCCATCCTATTTTATGTTACAAATTATGCCGTGTGGGAGAGCCATGTTTCGGCACAAAGGGGCCGGCTTGACCGGAGTGATATAACGTCAATTCTGCCAACACGGCCTCACAGAAAACTGGCGTGAAACGGCGTTGAGCTGTGTTTCGTTAAGTGAGTGAGTTTACCGGTGGCCAAACTTCCCCAATCCCCCTTTCCCTATTCCCTCTTAAAGGCCGGCAACGCACCTGCGACTCTTCCGGTAACCTGTCTCCTCGGTTGCCCCCTAAACATTATTAAAAAAAGTGTCCATTTCTGACGTTAGTTGTTTTAATCAGGTGACCCGTCTGCTCATTTGCCACCTGATTTTATAAAAAAAATCTTATTATAATTCACAAGTCTTTGCAGGAATCGACTGTAACCGAATAAAATATATAAGTATACGAATATAAGTATAGCCTAGATTACAAAGTGACATGTATTTTATTCACATTTAAAAGCTTTTACACTTAGCTGCTACGAAGCTACGGCGTTTATGAAATTAGACGTGCTACGAAGCTACGGCGCTTATGAACGTAGACGTACTACGATGCTACGGTTTCATGGACGTACACGTTCTACGAAGCAACGTGAGCACACACATACGCTCTACGCAACGTAGATGTACTGGGCAGCTAAGTTTCGTATTCATAAATAAAATCCGAAACAGCTTAAGCGATTTTAAACTAATATTATGAGGGAAGGATCTAAGATCTTTTAGTACTTATTTGAAATGTGCAATATTAATATAATGTTTTCAAAGGAGGCTTACGAAATCACATATATTTTTGTGATATTTTCAAGTATCACGCGAGCGAAGCTGCAGGTAAAAACTAGCATTTTTAGTACTGCAAAGTCACGACTGCCTGTTCATCAAAAAATCACACATCTTGGCTCTATTATGGCGAACACTTTCAAAACCCTTCAGAGACTTGTGGGTGTCAGAAACTATGACGCCCTCACAATAGGGCTATGAGGGCCCTGGGTAGGGGCCCTGGGCCCTAATGCCCCTGTTCGTTAAGCCGCATTGTGTGCGATCAGTGTGTGGCAAGAAGTTGCCCATGTAACATGTGGTGGATAAAAGTGAAATGCATCGTCTCTTACTTTAAAAAAAAATGATATTGATTATCGTATCAATATGTTAGCGCGAAAGTGACGGACTGTCTGTCTCACGTTACATTTTATAGATTAAAATTCCCGCATCGCAGGTAACTTTCGGCGAAGTTGCTAGTATCAAATGATGTGATTCAAATTCATTCATAAACGGAATCTTAGCTAAACCAGGCATGTCGCGCTCGCGTGTGACAATATTAAGCTGTAAGTACCCCTCCGGAGGGGCACGTACCACAGAATACATATAATAATATGTATTCTGTATCACCCGAACTACTGATTGGATTCGAATAAAGCTTTTTTTATTTCATAACTTTCTCCAGCACGCACTAACTGATTTCCACGTTTTTAGATTCGTTGGAAAGGTTCCGAGCTCCGTGAGGTTAGCATAGCATAAAGTTAGGAAGTATAGCAAAGAAAATTTAGGAAACACTTCAACGGATAAGCAGGGAAACGCAAAGTAATGTTTCTCATACGGGGACATTTCTGATACGTAGGATGCACTACAACGGCGCCAGTACGTAGTTTATACGCGATTTTCATATTCAACGCGAGCGAAGCCGCGGAAAAAAGCTAGTTTTTAATAAATGATTATGAGTAAATGTTAGTATTTTGGTAGTTTTACGTGAAACGATTACATCATCCGTACATACATCGATGCTTGCAATCCTTTGCATCAACTACTGGTAGAAAAGTAGGAATAAGTCCACCCCCCCTCCCACCACCCCGCTATCGACCGCGCGTACTTTTTGCAGGAATAAAGTGCATTTTTATGTAAAACGTAACGCGATTTGTTATGCTTTGTTCACATTAGCTCGTTCGTCCGTTCATTCGTTCGTTCGTCGTTCTTTTAATAGTTCTTTAAATATAGTATTAAATGTGTTTTATATTTTTTTAATATGACGCTGGATACTTTAGGTGTGTTTTCGATTATTGAACATTTTAGAAAATATTTTTAGGTGTTGTTTGATGGTTTGCAATCAAAAAAAAAAACCAAAAGAACTTCATATTTTGACGCTACGACTATATCACCATCATTTGTAATAATCTAAGGACCTGTTTCACCACTCACTTATAAAGTTTCTGTAAGGCTATCCATAACTTTTCTGACAGATTCTCCATACAACATCTGTCGAATAAAGTTGTGGATAGACCTATCTGTGAGCGGTGAAACAGGCCCTAAATGCATAAAATGCAAAGGTGACTGACATATTGATCTATCAACGAAGCCTAAGCCATTGCATCGTTTGGGATGAAATTTGGCATCCAGGTAGATGTTATGATGTAGTTGGCATCCGCTAGGTAAGTGTTTTGATAAATTCTACCGCCAAGAGGATAAAATAGGGGATGCAAGTTTTGGGGAAGGACAAACATCTTATATAATAATAATATCTATGGACGCTTCACATCACGTCAATCTGGCCCCGTGCTAAGTACCTGAAGGACTTGTGTTACAGGTAACAGACAACGGAAATATATTTTATATTTTTATACTATACACATATTTAAGATTTTTATAATATGATACACATATTTAATACACATCCACGACCCAGGAACGTTGAAAAACTTTTGCTCCGTCGGCGGGATTCGAACCCGCGACCCCCGGCTTAACCTACCAACGCGCTTACCAACTGACTGACAGACGTTGTTCTGCCTGAGGTACTTTTCAAACTTTTTACGATGATTGGGTGGTCTTTGTATTGGGTGTGTATTAAATATGTGATACACATATAATGAAAATCTTTAAATATGTGTATAGTATAAAAGTATTAAATATATGTATTTCCGCTGTCTGGTACCCGTAACACTTCTGGTTTTTTCTTTCACACACCACGGGGCCAAACTGACGTGGTGTGAAGCGTCCATAGATATTATATTATATTATTATTATAACAATGTTCTACATATCCCCTGTTCACACAATATAATTGTCACATATGCACATTAAGTATCCAATCAGCTGGCAGCGTGCACAGAGGGCATAAGTAAACGCACAGAGATATTAATTAGCGAGTTTCTGTGTGTGCTATGTGCTCTTTGTGCATGCCTGATACGATGATGCATACTAATATTACAGATTTGAGAGAGTGTCTGTCTGTTTTTGTTAGACTCCGTCGCATTGAAATTCGTCTATCAGTATCCTCATCATTTATCCAGGATTAAAAATTATGCTCAATGTTAACCGATACTAAAATTATATTTGTCCAAAACGTCACTTAAACCGGTTAGGCTATACGGAGTTCACTGTGGAAAGGGCAACGGTGAAAGCGATTAACTTTTTCGTGATTTGTTTTGACGACCGCTCAGCGACATGAGCTGTGCTATATGTACAAATATTTAAAAAAAAATGCTTTCAGCGCTGCTACTTTCACAATGAACTCTATACAAGGGACACATGCAGCCCATAAAGTTTTATTACTTTTGTGACAACCTGTTTAAAGGACGTATACGAACCCTAAAGTATTGTAACTTACTTTAGTTACATTGTCAACCCAGTCCCCCCATAGACACACCAAGACAATAAACAGCTACACCATTAGTGACGTCACGTAGACCGCACCGTAAGTCACGTGACGCCGCCCGTACATTCACGTAACATATACGTGGCGATAAGGATGCTTTACGGTTACGACGTAATTATTGTGCGTGGGTCATTAGCTTTATCTATTATATCTATGAAAGTTGGAATAGGGGTACAACCCTAGTGACGAAAATATTTCGACGGCGAACTATTAAGGTCTGCTAGTGTTTTTCTAAAATATTAAATACCAATCCTATCGGAAAAGAACAGCTAAGTTTAATCCAAAAATTATGATTATCGATGGACTTCGCCATAAAAAGAATATAGATCTAAATGAGTGCCAAGTTCTTTGGAAAATTGAATTTGTATTCGTAGGAACCGATAAACATTAAGAACAAATATTAAAGTCTATTTTTAATGAAATGCTGTTATTTAAATAATGTAAGATTTAAAGTAGATTAGATTTAACTTGGCCAGTTTGAATTACTATAGTCATTTCATGAAGTGATGATACTGTTAAAAACAGTATATACAGTGTTGCTCACCAGTTCTGTTATACTTCAACTTGGCGCGACACGCTGCCGCCTGTCAAGATAGGGCTGTGCTATTTGGTTACAAAAATTCTAAGGTCTTTAATTTTTTTGTGTATACATTTGGTGTTGGCGTGTTTTTTCCTTCAAAAATAAATACTTATTTTTTATTACGACTAACTCCTTTAAGTGTATTTAATCATGGTCCGTAGGCAAATATGCACATATTATCATGGTAACATTACATTTGCTTATTTATATATCAGGTACTCTATGTATATATTGTAGTTATAGATGTTTGGGAATCTGAAAAACTCACTCAATCGATGACGCACAACGTGAACGTTTCACTCCGGTTTTCGGTGAGAACGTGGTATATCTGTCGTTCAGCTGGCCCATAAGTGTCGAAACACGGCACGGGCTAACTTGTCATATAAAGAAATAAACCAACATTTAACTTTAAACAAACATTATAACTTTCGTCTTATCCAAGACGTAACTGGAAATATGAAGATGTAAATCTATTTGCTGGGTAATGTTGTCTTTAATTTCGTGATTAACGTCAAATATACATTTTACTAATAAATTAATTAATAAACTAAAAGTACTCTAATACTAATAAAAACCATAATAAATTATATTTAAAATTTTAAATCAACGTGCAATTATTTGCTTGTTGATGCCACAATTATTAATGCCACATCCAGCATTTTAAGATCTTTGAATCTATCACATCGATCTGTATTATGTGAGTTTTATCGAAGTACCCTCATTATTTAGTATATTTAGTACAAGTATTTGCAAATCGAAAACTGTACTATTGCGTTATTAATTTTAAAGTGTTTTGTTGTAATTTGTAAGTTGTGAGTAGTTTAATATTATGTTAGATAAGTCCGTACATTTTTTACAATTTTAATAGTATGTTTGTGTCTCATGCAAGTGAATTTGTAAGTTCTTATGAGAAACAAATGTTTTAAAAATAAAAATGTAGGTGCACAGTGTACACGGAGAAACAAAAGAACAGCATATTTGAATGCCGCTAACTACCGAGTAGTTAGCGGCATTCAAATAGGGAATATGCGTGTAAGAGAAAATTTATTGAAAGCAGTTTATTATGATATCGACTAAAAGATATACAGACTAAAAAAATCTCTGATTTCCGTTGGGAAATAAGTAAGATATTAGCGATTTAAATTTCCTACCCATCTCTCTCTCCCAAAACGTATGCAGCGTATAGACTTTGACGTCAAAGTCCTTATCGGATCTCTCTTTCTAGCTGATAACTTTGAAAGCATACAACTTTCTTATTTTCAATTTTGTCAAAAAACTATTTCGACTACATCGTTTTTCAATAAAGTTAGATTTATTTAAACAACTTTGTCAATTTTTAAACGACAGACGCTTAGTAGACATCTCAAATCATGTTGTGGTTTTTTGGTCTAGCCAGCGAATAATGTCTATTTTCATAGTTTTGACTTTTTATAAGGCAGTTAGTGTTTTATTTACATAATGTTTTTTTTGTTGCAGGTGAGTGTGACCCGAGTAAATAATTCATGCAGTATCTACTCGTAAGTTTGTTATTATTAATACGTAAAACCTTTCTACAACAATTACGACCACTGTGGCGCAGCTCTTTGGTAGCTCAAGCCGCGGGTTCGAATCCCGCCGACGGAACAAAAAGTTCTTCAATCTTTCTAGGTCATGGATTTGTAGTAAAATATTTATGCATCATATAATAAAAATCTTAAATATGTGTATAGTATGAAAGTATTAAATATATTTCGTTGTCTGGTACCTGTAACACAAGTCCCTCGGGTACTTAGCACGGGGCCAGATTGACGTGGTGTAAAGCGTCCATAGATGTTATATTATTATATAAAATATATTAAAAAAAATAAGTGAATTTACCAATGGTCCAACATTTCGAAATCTCATCGCCTATCCATATTCCCGTTCTGAATTCCTGCAGCCTATTCCTTCATAAAAGGCCGGTAACGCACTTGTGACTCCTTGGGTTTTGCGAGTGGATGACGGCTGTTCCTTTCTATCAGACAGCCCGTCTGCACGCTTGCCCTCTATAGTTCATAGAAAAAAATTCTTCCTCTTGTTAAATTAAAATCGAATTGAGACGAAAATCTTCATAACATTAAACATTATTATAATTATTTTTAAGTGACATTACTGTAAAAGTAAGTTGTTTTTGCTTTTCAGTGACGAGATCACATTCGCTTTGGAGCTAAATTAAAAACGTGATTGAAATAGAAAATGATATTATGTCGTTACATATTATGTTTTTTCTCTTTCTATCTCTTTGTCTTTTGATATGATCGTCTCTTTTCATTTTCAATCTTTCAAACGCATCCCCTTTTATTTTATAGCGACTACGTCATAATTAGCAACTTAGCCAATGAGAGCGGCATAGTCTAAGTAAAGCAGTATGAGAGTAAAAATTTAAAGACATAAATAGATTGAGTTGGTTCGGTTACGTTAGCTACTTCCGCTGTAAACTCTTATATATAAAGGACATATACATGTCCTTACGTATTATCATTTACTGTAGCCACATCCTCTACGTATATTAGCACTAACATCTGAGAATGTTTGAAGACATAAGTGGAAGAAGCGAATAACTAACATTTTACAACCTTATCATAATCATCATTCGTTAATTTGCTCTAAAAGTGTACATACTCGATGACAGACGGTAGTCAAAATAGGATCCTAGGGTCTAACACTTTTAGTTACATTAAGGATAGCATGCAAATATAATATTACAATTAATAAATTTCCAGTATGTATTTATATTTTCCTATGAAATGTTAACAAATCTTATAATTTAGCGATTTAATTATCTAGCTTGTCTATCTAGCTATAGATACATTTAAAGCGAAAATCCGGCAGTTTTTTTTAAATGTCGTTTATCCGCTTCTTCCACTCATGTCTTAATTTAATCGAGCCTACTATTAACCTGCGCTACGACTGCTGACATACGCACAGGCAGTGACAAAGTCATTTTAAATACTCCCCCTGTGTGACTAGCGATGTGTTGTGACGTCATAACGCATAAGGGCTTAGGGGTAGGGACTGAATGAGCGTATGAAATGTATAAGACGTGTTGCGTACCACAAGACGAAATTCGTAGAAAAATCTAACCCACGTATATAGCTTGGATTTGAACATCACGAATATATGAAAAAAATACCTTAAAAAAATATTCTAAAAGTTTGCTGCGCTTTTTAATTTTTCTTTAAGCTTTAGCGTTAAAATAGATTTGACGATCTGTGTGGCTCAGTTGATAAGCGCGTTGGTAGCTTAAGCCGGGGATTGCGGGTTCGATTCCCGCCGACGGAGCAAAAGTTTTTCAATGTTCGTGGGTCTTGGATTTGTATTGAAATATGTGTATCATATAATTCTTAAATATGTGTAAAGTATAGAAGTATTCAATATATTTCCGTTGTCTGGTACCCGTAACACAAGTCCCTCGGGTACTTCCCACGGGACCAGACTGTCGTGGTGTGAAGCGTCCATAGATATTAAATATTATAATAGATATAAAGTTTGAAAACCATATATATAGCGCATTACGTACAGCGTTGAAAGAAGTATTTGTATATACTAGACAACGCCCGCAAATCCATTGAACCTAAATTCGTATATCGGACGGGAACCGTACAATTCCGGGATAAAAAGTATCCTATGTCCTTCCCCGGGACTCAAAGTATCTTCATACCAAATTTCAGCAAAATCGGTTTAGCGGTTAAGGCGTGAAGAGGTAACAAACAGACAGACGAAACACACTTTTGAATTTTATTAATATTATAGCATCGATACATATATGTAGGTATACAAACATACAATTGCAAAATAAAACCCTCCTAGCACAGTCGGGCAACGAATAGAAATCTCACACCCCTTTCAATCGCATATTTCTAATTTAGATGCATATTAATCACGACGCGGGGTGTATCGCTATGCTAAGCAGTCGACACCCAAGGGGTTATTCGTGTGCTACGTAAGACGGCGGGAGCCCAAAAGAGCTTTGAACATGACTGTTAGCTTTCGGTTTGGAACTAGAATACAAAGAGTTGAACAGCTCTTAGAGAAGATAAAAATATCACGTGGTATTGACGTAATTAGAAAATACTAGCTGTTTCTAGAGTCTTGATCAAAAATTGAGTTCATGACGTGATTTACGGAAGACCCCTTAGTCGGGGATCCCGCAGGCATATCGATGGGTTAATTTTCATGAGTTATTTGCATCCAGCCAAAGGAGTTGACTTAGCGGCGATGCATACAAATGGTTGTAATTTACAGACAGACAGACAGGCGGATGGGTGGGCTAATGAGTGGGGTTGCTGTTGAAAATACAGAGTAATAGGTTAGATGATTAAAATGAATAAAATTATGCTTCTTGTAATTCAAAATCTGAAGCATGGTCGAGTTTTTTTGTGTTATAAGGTAAACATAATATTTTGTAACTGTTATTATTATTAATGTAAAAGTTTGTTTAACAAAGCTACGAAACGGATTATTGGCCTAGATGCGATCGGAAGAAACTTGCTTCCTAGGAATGAATCATGTGTTCAAAACCGCGTGAAAGTACTAGTCAAAAATAAAATAAAAAATATATACTGTTGTAATCGAGGTACACAGCGTGCACGGCAGAAAAAACACTTCGGCGTTGGGTGGCATACAGATTGTCACTTTTTTAAATGACAGGCTATCTGACATCTCAATAGGGAATATGCATGATTTTTTTTTATCATTTAATTGAATAAATCTTACGTTATTGAAAAACGATGTAGTCCAATCAGTTTTTTGATAAAATTGAAAACAACAAA
>JAOTAV010085768.1:0-11967 GCA_026546445.1 Cyclargus thomasi | reverse complement strand
AATTTACAACAATATTCCCTTTTTTTAATAACAATTTCAACGAAGACAAAAAAAAAAGCCGTTTGGGAAATTCACCCCAATATTAATGAAAGTGATGAACTCGCGTTTATTTAGTTAAGTTCAAATTTGGAACTAATTGTGGCAAAATCTATGCTAAAAGCACAGAATAGGAAAAAAGAACCATTACGGCTGGATTGCTTTTGTTTTTGACTTTGATTACATGACACGAATTTGAATTTGGAGCAATAATTGCGCAATTATTACTTTCGCGAGATACATACATGAAGCCAAAATAAATGGAGCCCGGCGGTGCTCACTAGACTATGTCTACATTTATCCGAATTCCTGGCAACCCGAACTGTACATGTATGAGAATTGAGATGTGGGATGCTACGATACTATCGCTTCATTCAATCAATGAGAAATATTTCTCAGAAATAGTTTATGTTTTGCTGCTGTGCTTCGTATCTTGGTTATGGCGCTATATCTATAGTACCTCATTTAAAAAGATAACTACACTCGTAGTTGACACTCAAGAATCTTCCGATATCTCGTCGTGATCTGACAAAGCGAAGCTGACTGAAAAGTCATATTTGACTGTCTCGTACCCTTTTTGTTGGTCTATTCTTAAGTTTAGCATAATAGGGGAAATTGAAAAAGAGCCAATTAACAGGCCTACGTTATTTGGTCGGAATATGTCAATTCCATGTAACTCATTATCTATTAACTTACATCCGTAATCTGGCTCTGTTTTAGCTTCCCTGATTGTACCTTTTATTATGTATGTTTTTATCTGTATATGTATTATTTATACATATAAAAATATATTTCAGATGACGCAATCTATACCTCTATACTATAGTTTATACTAAAATTATAACAAACTCGAAAGTAACTCTGTCTGTATGTTACACTTTCACGCCTAAACTAACGGAAGGATTTTATCCGGGAAAAATGTACGATTACCAAGCGAAAAACAAATTTCAGCGACACTGTATTGCTATATTTCATTAGGTTCGGAGTAACAACGTAAAATTTTCTATTATATTTGTTTGAAAACTCAGGTATATCCTATTAGGAAAATGAAAAAAATATCGATATCGTTGGTTAGGGGCGCAACCCGTTTTCCGTTCAAAGGTTCTTTGTTACAAGCCAATTACTTTGTAATAGAACAAATAATTCAATACAATTCTCTAGTCAATTTATTAAGAAAATTACTTCGCACAGCTACGTAAGTCAACAAATTGGAAAATTACACTTCAAGCATGTACAGGTATAGGTATAATGGAATCGGGAATTATAAATTATAATACAAATGCTGTAAGCTCCTAACTAAAGTCTAAACTAGAGTTTATAACTATTTAAATAAAACTGTGATATTATTATGTTAAAAATGTATAATATATCAAATAATAATCCTCGGGGTGGTCAATAACATTAGGTATAACACCAGAGAAAATTATAACTTATAGTAGGTGCCGGGGCAAATGATTCAAGCACGTCACAGACGGCGAAGACAAATTAACATTTTATCATAAGACACGTGTATCACATACGGCTAAGATACGATAATATAAAAAAAACCTGACAATTATAAACAACTTTGCGTCGTCTATGTAGTACGGCTTGACCGATTTTGATGAAATTTGTGCTTATCCGGTATCTATGAGAATCGGCCAACATCTATTTTTTATCCTCCTATATGTAAGGGGTAGTACAACTCTAATTTTTTTTTGGGAAAAACAACGTTAGACGGGTCAGCTAGTATTTATATACAATTCAATAAGTTTTGTAATTAAAAACAACTTTCGTTAAAAAACCACTTTCATAAACGCCATATTTAATGTAACTATCGAAAAAATATTCCCGCGATGCATACAAACGAATAAGTAAGTGACGTCATATTGGACTATCGTTTTGTATGGAGCGTTTCGAGAAGATCTTTTTTATGTAATTTTAAAATTGCTATATCTTAGAGAGAAATAAAGCTATCACAGTAATTTTTTCTCCTATATTTCTATTTTTAGGGCGTCTTTGATTACCAATAAGATGAACATATTATCTTGCCCATTCTGCTGGTGGCAATTTTTATAAACTCTAAAATCAACAAAAAGAAACCTCTCATAAAAATAACATTTTACCGATGTTCAATTCATAAAAAAATATGATTCAAGCGCAAATAATGTGAGAAACGCAAAACAAATCTTCGCGATAAATTCACCCGCATAGCGGCGATGTAAACTTTGGCTTAGATTACATCCACTTTTCCACTATAAAAAGGAACTTGTGCAAGTTTCACCGAGTTGCAGAACAGAATAAAGTACCTCTACGATATGAAACTAATGTTCAAACTAAATACTTAAACTTAACGAAAACTAATCTGCCGTAAGAGGGCTTCTAGCTTTGTTCGAGTCTTGATAGATTTAACTAATAAGGAGTTTAGTTATACCGTATATTGTAGGTGGTTGCTAACAAACAATTTGAAAAGATTTTTGGATATAGAAGATCTATTAAGCCACGAACACCGATGTTAAATATAATTAGCTACATTGTGATAATTTAATTCAGTAAAAAACTAAAATAAATTATGATAGACCGCGCTCATTTATCATTTTAACTAACAATGAGCCAGTTTAAAAGCAGTATAAAATTGGGCTCATGAGCGGAATCCATAAATGAGTTTATGAAGCTTTTAGTGAAATTTCCGATCTACTAGCCGTAAATGAAATAATAATTACAAGATGTAGCGACCACTGAAATGTATCTTGTTCGCTAACTGAATTTTAATGTTTCCAACTTATTTAAAAAATCAGTCACATTCGCGTCGTGGGAGTACTAATAACGACCAACATTATGAAAGTGATTCTTAAGTTACTCGGGGTGTTGCCCTCAACTTTTTGCATCCACAGTTCAATTATGTATAGTAATTGAGTAATGCGATATAATCTTCGTAGCGGCGGCATAGTAGTAGCAAAGAACCTGTACCTTTGTCATAAAGTGAAATTTTATTGAACCGAAATGATGTCGTTCTTAGTGAAGATGGCGGTGGACACACGGACTAAGAGGTTTATTCTAAAGACGGATGAAATTTTTATGGTCCTGTGGCGGTACCCACAATAAGCTCAATAATCCTGCATCGCGTTATCGCAGATTTCTCAGTCCGACACTATATCTACGAAAGCTGAAATGAATCACGTGGGCTTCGGCCCGACCGATTTGGATTGGCCACTACGCAATTTCTACAGTCTTCACCGCCTGAGACTGTTACTTTTTTCCCACTTTTAACACGATATAACAACGTAGTAGTATAATCAGTTTTTCTCGTTGTTTTGCAAAAATAAAAAATTGTTGTTATTAAATTTCCTGCCGATGGGGGAAAGCTAACAGAGTTACAACGAGTATTTGACTGATTTCCGTTGAAAATTGTACACGTAACGGTTGTAAGAAAACTTTTTCCGAACTCAATCTTTCGTCGCAAAGATAAATTGTTTAATACCTAAAGATAATTTTGTCAGGACAAGTTTAATACAGCTATAAATTATGAACGATTTGTTCAGTAATCTCAAAGGGTTTGGAGATTAGTGTTATTGATGACTGCGCGTACTATTTACAGCGGACATTAATACATTATTATCATGATAACGGTTACCTAAAACTTAATTAAGTTACTAAAGAACTTAAATTAAAAAACGAGTTGCGACGTATTGTAGAGTATAAAAATATTAAAAAAGAATATTATTGTCATCGTTATTATACTAGACAATTTAAATTATAAAAAGCTTATGAAATAATATATGTAATAAGGAAAGAAATTTTGAATAAAATAATGTTGGTTTCATTATTTTTGTTGCTTGGGACGTTGTTATCATGTATCATCTGGTTATATTTCAGAAATGACAATCTAATGGAGCAAATTTTCGCCCTTTTTTAAACGTTCTCAAGGGTTACCTTAGATACTTTTAATATTAACCTAGTGACAAAACTATAATTACATAACGTTACATTTTTTTAAATATGTATTGTGTTATACACAGTTGTAAGAGATTTGTATTGTCTGTTGAAACTTGTATTATAAAAAAAGAATCACGCAATATCTAGACGTGTCAGAATTTTGGTTGGTATATATATGTATATATATATTTGCTCAAGATGCCTGAATATAACACTGGTCGTGACTTTGGTTTATTTTTATTTTTGGAAGAAATTTAAAGTCTCAGACCCGTGGGAAGTACAGCACATGGCTCATTTTACTTCTGCCAATTCACACGGTGTTTACTCTTATAGAAATATTTTAAAGGAATAATTTCTATACTTAAAAAACATTCCGTAGACGTTTCGTAAAAGACTGATTTTGATTTTTATTAAACTTTAGAATGGTTTAGGTTCACAAATAAGCCCTGAAGGACAATATACATTGGGAGCGCAAGCACTTAATAAAGAACGGTGACCATTTTGCCCGTATGATATAAGTAGGTATGATATAGTAACAACAATATAACTCGCCAATTTCTATTTACATGTAGTTTCACATATAAATGTAAATAAAATGTACCATGCTTAAATATGCCCAACATCATGTAGGTAGTAAATTATACAAAATGTTACACGAACCAGGAAGTACAGTTGAGGAAAAATCTATGAATTTTTTTATGGTTACAACGTGCTTTTACTGCGTATATCCCGTAATAAAACAGCTCTGACTGTCCTCCTGAGACTTTATACGAGTGTAAAGTACCTGAATAGTCGTGTAGGCACGGAATACAATATAATAGTACTATGTTGGTAACTTATTAAGCACGGTTAAACGCGTAAAGATTTTTACAAAATATGGAAAGCATAAAAAGGGACAGTCCATAAAGTACGTTACACAAATTTAATGATTTTTTGAACCCCTTCCCCCTGTCATACACACACTTCGTCGACACCTTCCTCCTTTAGTGTGAAATATTTTAGGGATGGTCCCCTATAATGGGTTCTCAATTCAGTAGTTAGTTCGTGAATCTATTATGTGTAAGTAGTTTGGATGCAAACAATTTTGTTGCAATTGATATAATATAACATAGCGTATAATTTTCATGTGCTTTGGCAATGTTTTCGAATGACAGAATTTCACCAAAATACAAACATATTCAACGTTTTACCAATAATTAAAAAAAGGCAGCTCGATCTCGTTTGGCTCTACATTCTTGCTTGGCTCAACTTCTAGAATGCTTCGGTACTAAGAACATCGTTACGTTGTTGTTCAAAAACTTCTACAATTTCTACCAGGTTCCAAGTTCTACTAAAGTTTAAAAGTTCATGGGATGAGCCGTCAGTGATACTGAGGTTGGGAAAAAAGTAAAAAAATAACAATATTATGATTTTAATTAGCTTAAAATAATCAGCACAATATGATTAAACAAAAATATTTTTAACCAACATTCAAAAAAAGTAGAAGGTTTCTCTATATTTTATGTTCTTTTTTTATGTTTGTTCGCGGATAACTACGTCGTTTGTAAACCGATTTTGAATTTTTTTTCGTAATTTTATAGTATATCCCATTTTTACAAAATTCCCTCGATTCCTTATGGATCGCTGAAATTTATGTGGACATATTATATAGTGATTTTCAATTTTTCTCAAGGATTCCAGGAATATGCAACCAAAAAGTAAGATTTTGAACTAATGGATACCCTGGTGCTGTACAGGACTCCTATATCCTTAAAGATAGCGATTTGGCGAAAACGACTTCCACAGCAAAAACAATGGATAGAAGGTGATAAACTTGAAGGTATTAGTATAGTAATCAATCTTTATAATTTTGAAGTCCTTACCAGCTAACTTAAGGGTAAGTTTGATGTTAAGGCATAGGCCAATCATTATTAGGCACTAGCAGATAATAAGAATTATTTGTTATTTTTTAACTGACTTTCAAAAAAGGAGGAGGTTTCTCAATACAACTTACTAACTCTAACAAAAATATATGTTCTTTTCAGTTCATCTATCCATTGTCTTTGTCTGTGAAAGTCGGTTTTTATTACCGTTTGAGTGATACACAATAATATAATGGGTTTGTATAACTACATGTCGTAAAAATATCAAGGCTTATTTTGTACCAAACCAAATACTAAGAAAACACCTACAATTTCAATACAACAATATCTTATTTTTTTTAATAAATATTAAAAATTATTGACTGATCGTACATATTATTACAATTACTGACTGTGCTTTATTTATACAATCATATTTTAGAAAAATAAGAGCTGTTGCCCCTGGAATACGAAAATCATGTAAAAATACGAATAATATAATTGGAAACAATATGCTTCTCAAGGACACAAAGTAGCCTTTATGTTACTCATCCTTTCAACGAAGTTTACGCAATTATCAAGTCGATTAAAACTCCATTGTTAGGGCGTGAAGGAAGGCCTAACACAAACACTTATAATAATAGCGAAAAAACGCAGCTTTATGAGGTCTCGCGAGATTTTTTAAAATATAACTTTACGATTCTGCATCCATGTAGATATTCAGTTCGTTTATTCATCTTTGCAGTGAACATCTTAATAATTCATAGATGGCGTAATTAGTACAATATTATATTTTTATTATTATCAATATTATTATTATTTTTAAACACCTCTAGACATATATTACAATGCTAAAACGAAAACATAAAGCTCTGATGGTTTTTTCGTAAAGTGTACTACAAAATATAATATGTACGGGATCATTAGTGTGGATTTTTATGGTACTTTTGTATTGAATATATTATAATGTTCTGTACTTTTTCAATAACTTACTTTTTAAATGAGATCATTGTATTTGGGTTAAGCAAACTAAAAATAGCATCTCGGAGAAGCTAAGGCTATATGCGTTGTTGGTTGGTCGGTGATAAATTTGTTCCTGTCTCACCCTACGTCACCGCATACTTCGCTTTAATTTGAACTTCTCTTGAAAAATCTATGTACACTTTAACTGGACACTATTAAGTATTTGTGTGTTATCCAACAAAAATTAGATTTTGATTTATGAATGCAGTATTATTTCTTTAATTTACTAGGTTTTGTATTTATCCTATAAAAACATGAGTGGTAAAAAAAGACATCTACTTAGGCTTAAAGACTAGGAAAATGATTTCAAATAAAAATATTGATGCCTCATACTAATTATGGTTATAAGCTAGATACATTTGCTAGAATAGGTAAGGACTTACTAAGTAACAAAATTTGTAAGAATATAAGCAAAAATTAGCAATTGTTCGTATGTTAAAAAATGTTAGTTATCTACTTCATTACCTTAATATATCTTTCTGTAGGAACATTGAATTTTATTGAATTAAAAAGGTCTGCATAATATTTTTTAAGAAAATACGAGTATTATTCAAATCCCTACTGCAGTTTTTATTTCCGGGCCGATACAACCTGCAAACCTTCAAAAAGAAAGCGTATATCTTAACAGGCCGGCAACGCGCCTGCGACTCTTCTGATGTTGCTGATGTCTATGGGCGGCGGTAGTTGCTTACCATCAGGTAACTCGCTTGCCTTCTTATTTTATAGATAAAAGTTTTCCTTTTAGATAATTTGAGCCCAGTAAATAATATGTGCCGTGTAATTAAAAGTTTTAAAGCTATTTGCTAATAAAATAACATTTCAATTACTTTACGCCTAAGTCGTTAATCCTTTACCCTAAAATGAATGTACGTAGAACACATTGTATACATCCCTTCGAATCAAACCCAAATGGATTAGAATATATATTTTTTTATGATATTAGGGGGCAAGCGAGCAGACGGGTAACCTTATGAAAAGCAACTGCCGTCGCCCATGGACACTCGTAACATCTAAAGAGTCGCAAGTACGTTGCCGGCCTTTATTGGAGAATAGGGAATAGGGATAGGGGGATTAGGGAATTTGGGCCACCGTTCGTGCAGTGAGTGAGTTTACACTAACTGCACGAAACACAGCACAACGCCGTTTAACGCCAGTTTTCTGTAAGGCCGCGGTATCACTTCGGTCGGGCCGGCCCATTCGTGATCCGGCGAAGCATGGCACGGCGGTGAGCATCCCTATTATGTACTTGGGATCGGAAAACGCCTCATTGGTACACGCCTCCACCGCGGTTTGAAACTACACCCTCTCGAGTGCGAACCAAAGGTCTTACCCAATAGGCTACGGACGCTATGTCTATGAAGACATCTAACTATTAAGGTATTTGTAAGTCTAAATACTATGTTTTAAATATATGTTTATGCTATCTTCTCTTCTGAGCTCTAAATATTTGTTTTATACAGACCAAAATTTATTTTAAACTAAAAGCCGTCTCTCTGTGTAGTCCTTGTTTGTTAACAATTATAACCTTTATTCTGTTATTACATCTACATCAATTAGAATAAATATACTATAATGTTAGTAAAATATGTATCATCATTATCTACTATCGACGAAATTGATTTCTAACCAGTTGAGGTCGGGTAAGTTTGACACAACGTGACCAGATAATTTAGATTGTAATCTAACTAAGAATCAGCTTCCCCGATAGTATCTATTACTGTTGACGTGGACTAGTTGATCAGTCAAGCTCAGCCGACAAATCACGCATATCACAACTTGAGAAAAACTGACCAAATAACGCTACGTACGCTCAGAGAAATTGAATTGTAACGAGATCGTTATAATTCAATTTCTCTGAGCGTACGTAGCGTAGAGTTGATAATATTATATTGAGTTGATAATCTTATATTCAAAATAACAGTTCCATAACAGCATCTACACTCTGAGTTTTAAGATGTCCCTGTCTTCATACTTATACTCGTAGTGTAGATGTTGGTTAATATAGTGTCGGTGGTAAAAAACAATATAATGATGGCTTTAAAGGCCGAACTACGTAGTTTCAGAAATAGCTGCCGCAAGCTGGGATTATCTGCAATTAAACCAGCATTTTAAGTTTTCATTCACGTTTCGTACTTTTCTTGCACTAATTAGGGTTTCCCGCAATTTATGTGTGTCACTCGTCTCAGTTTGTGTTGTTCAGCCACAGGGCTAAGCCCATGGCTAGAAAGCTGTATTTTGATATGGGTGTGACGTGGCTTTATAAATTCTTTTAAGGGTTCGTTTACCTTTTGTATCATTGTGAACCAGAGAACTCGGCTTCAAAAGTTTGTAACCTTTTTTAGAAAATAGTAACACCAAATTCGGCTTATCACGCTAGAATAGATTTGCCATACTTATTTTGGTGGAAAATTAAACGGTTTCCGCATGGAATTTGGCTAGGACTATATCAGTTTTACGTTTTTTCTATTTCAGAGCAGCTATTAGGACAGAAAATTATTGAAAGTGGGTCGTTTTATTGTTACAAAATCCTCTTTTACTAGTCCCACTCTTAACGGACTAAACCCCGATGCCGCAGGGGCGAATTTGTTCATTATTGGAAAATAGAATGTTACGGGATCCCCGCATCAGCGAATAGCAATTATTTCTCCAATAAGTATTGAGTTCGCCTTTCAACATAATTACAACTTTATTATGGTTTATAACTAGTTAAATATTCATACAATTTAGAAAGTATTAATTATGTATACTGGTCAATATGTTAAAATTTTGAAGGTAGAAAGGAGCTGAATTAAAAAAATACGGGAATTTACACACCATTTATTTTCGACGTAAAAATACACAGTAGGTTACAATAGGTATTTTATAATAAAACTTGAATTATATTTTAGTACTAACAGACTTGTGGCGGTACCCACACTTATATTTACTTATTTACATATACATATCTATATATACATGTTATTAGCACTTTGGCAGTGTATTGCTTAGCACCGAATTAGAATTACACTTAGGTGTAGGTATCGCGGCAGCGCGAAAGCACCTTCTGTGATTCCTTAAAATATGATACCACAATTAATAAGTATCTGAGCAATGTATTTAAAACAACTTAGAATGAGATCAAAGGTTCTCAAATTGTTAAGTATGTTAACAATTTACGAAACCCCACAAAATCTAACATTAACAATGTCCAACAAAGTTGTTTGATCGTTTCCAAGTTGCGAGGGATTAGGCATTCAAGTTATTAGTGAGTTGCCGAAATAATTAATGGACGTAAACGTAAAGGTCGTTTAGCTTCTGAGTATGAACATAGCAATATCGTAAAATTACAATAATAAAATTTAGAGACCGAGAAAGGATCTCAGTTTTATGTTTTTGATTTTTATCTTATTCTACTTTAATATATTTAGGTTTTTACTGGTCAAAGTTTCGTCGTAACCTAAGAATATAAAACGAAAAATTCTGGCTAACACGCGTTATTGTACAAAACATAAGCTTTACTTTTAAGCAATTCTAGGTAGCAGCCTTGCTGTTTTATATGTTTAAGTCGCAACAAATAAAACGGCAAAACTTAGTATCCTAGTTTTTGTACCCTCCGGTTTTGAATATTCTAAATGATGTTAATAATATCATTCACTTTGGTACTTAAGTAATCAAAATTATGTGATTATAAACCGAATGTAAATAAATTGTATCTTCGACCTTAATTACTTACTTTGTACACCCTTGTCAACCTCTTTTGGTTTCGATTTCATCTTTGATGAATAACCGTTAATGTTATTTTAAATAGAGTCTCATTTTGAATTAATTGGTATGCTAAAGTGTGGGTAGCTGTAATTACAATCAGTCTATGGATGCCTTGACAGAGTTTACGCTATTTTGCTTAAAGAAATACAATAAGGGTAAAGTATCATAGTTTGCTATTTTTATTTATTTGTCGTTGTTGTTTTGCTATTTATTTCTCTATATATGATGTAAACTAGCTGTAACAAAAGTAAGTGTTAGTATTTTATAGTGAAAGCATTAATATATATATGTAATGCTTTCCTCGAGAGAGGTTACTTAAAACTTACACCCTTATTTATAAAAAATTTAAACTGTGTTTAACTAATCAAGATTGACAGTCCTTTTCTGTAAAATTGAAAACATCACACGACAGAAAGGGACAGCAAACCTTGATTAACTTAACACTTTAAATATTTTTATGAATAAGGTGAAAAGTGATAATATTTTTGGTTCAAATATGAGGAAACACAGATTTTTTTTCGTTCAGCACCGCTACGTTCAAAGATAAAGAAACCTTAAATTATTGTCAATGACTTTTGTTACATACTATAGATTACAGTAAGATAAGGAAATATATATAGATTACAGTAAGATAAGGAAAGTAAAATGGCGCAGTTTTGTATCCTTCGTGTACGGAAAAACACATTAAATTACTTGGAAACGGTAAGAAAACGGTTAAACCATTTGTCAAATGACCAGAATTATGTAAATGTTTTTATTTACATATTTATTGTAATAGTACGTGTTCCACGTCGCGGGCGTACGCCGCCACGTTTACTGTCATTAAGTTAATGTAAAACAAACTAGGGGGGACAGGTAAGGGTAAGGTCACTAATGCTTGCTAATGCCCGGTATACACGAGGCAAGTTTTTTAAACAAGGTAGTGTTAGTGAGCTGTCAAGCTCTGGTTTCAAGTTTCTGGCTTAAGAGGAATAGAGGCGCCAAAGGCCTTGACCATTCGAAAATCTCTCCGCGCTAACGGAAAATAATAAATAATATACAATTAATAAAAACAATAAATAAGAATTCCTCCGTAGGGATTATAGTGTTATATATTGTATTGTATAAAAAAATTTCGTCTTAACGTTAGTTACGTAGTTATTCCAGTTTTTAACAAAAATCTCAACAGTACATTTTTTCTGATTAGTTAATCAGAAATCTAGTTAGTTATAAGCTTAAGGAAAAGTCCTCGTTAGGAATGAAAGAGTAAAGATCATTTTATAACATATATTTTTTTGGCCGATGTGCTTAACGTTACATTACATTAAGTAGTTTAACTTACCCCGCTGGCCCATGTACGAGGTGTGTTCAAAAAGTATCGCGAATTTTGAATTTTCGCGGGTTACGTATATTCGAATTTCGATTTTTT
>JAOTAV010085757.1:0-11968 GCA_026546445.1 Cyclargus thomasi | reverse complement strand
TGCAAGCGAGAGCGCGGAACATACAAATCTATTAAACAAATGAAATTGAAATTTTCTTTTGAAAAATGCTACCATTCAATTAGTATTTTCTTAAGACGTTGTCACGTTCAACTATCGTCTGTAAACCGACTTTACAGACAACCGATTTTGTTATGTCAATTAGGATGCAAGTGAGCAGACGAGTCACCAGATGGAAAGCGACTGCCGTCACCCATGGCTACTCGTAGCAGCCGAAGCGTTGCAAGAGCGTTGCCGGCTTATTCGATGGAGGAATTAGCTACGGGACTGAGAGCGGGAAAAAGGAAAGGAAATGAGGTGTAGGTAATTTGGACCACCGGTAAACTTACTCACGGAACGAAACACGGCGTAACTATCATTTACGCCAGTTTTCTGTGAGGCCGTAATATCTCTTCGGTATGGCCGGCTCATTTTTAGCATCCGTATTATATACTTGGAATTCGAAAATGTCTAATTGGTACACGCCTTCATCTGATATCATGATGGTGCGAGTACGTTCGTCAAAAGGCGTCCGTGGCTTAGTGGGTAGATCTTTGGTTCGCGCTGAAAAGGTTTCTAAATCGGGTTTGAAGCTAGCGACCTCTCGAGTGCGAACCAAAGGTCTACCGACTAGGCCTCGTACGTCCTTTAGCGAACGTAATAGCATCATCCTGATATCAGATCGCGTGATGATGTAAATATGGTCTAGATCTGGTTATCTAATCGCGTACGTCTCCTCTCACATTAAATTTGCATCCTTTCACATAAGTGAATTATAAGCTATTAATAATAATAGGCTATTGATTCCGCATTAAGCACTTAAAAGTCATTTCATTGCCAATACCAATTTTATGACTGGACACCCCTTTACAGTGTCACTATTTCTTTTAAAATTTTTTTTTGATTATTTTTTATTTTTAATTTATTATGGGTATATGGCTGAAATAAAGATTTTTATTATTATTACAACTAACTTTTGCCCGTATTAGTATACCGGCTTTGCTCGCATGGAATTTCATATCGTAAAAATGAAAATATTCTTGTAAAGTACTTACAAAAGATGTTTTTTCAGACCATAAGTAGCCTATGTTAATATCCGTGCTTTCTACAAAGTCTTTACTAAAAATCAAGATGATTGGTTGCTTTGAAAAGAACAAACAAGTAAACACGGACACACTGTAAAATTTATAATATTCGTTTTACTAAATTGTTTTAAGTTAAGGTTTTTATGCCACAGCACGTCGACAAACCAGCTATTTTGACAGTTTCATTATGACGCATTGCCAAAAAAATACAAAGGCCTCGGCCATAATTGTGTGTAAATGAGAGGAAAATATTGGTTATATTAGTCGCTTGAGCCCCGCGTGACATTGTCTAATGGGCGACGAGATTGTATATCAGGGCGGTCACGTTTGTACGTGTCACGCTGAGGGCGTTTTCCTACGAGACGACACGACACGATTCGTCCCCGCCGCATATTAATGTAGTCTAATCGTATCGTTGCCCACTACCCGAATTTCTACTCTGAATAGTTCGGATGCCCCGCCAGAATCCAGATCGCACTCTGTTCATTTGTTTTGTTGCGTACTTCGCTCTCCGCATACGATCCGAAATATCAGATATGTTTATGTGTGGTTCGTTTCTTGTTTCTTCTCCAAGCCTACTATTTAAATATTCCTTTCTTTTTGCTCAGGCAAAATTACCTGTTCCTCCAACGCTTTGTTGAACTTTTCTAATTAAACATGTTTTTTTTTCATACTTTTTATCTTATTCTCGGCGTATTGTTTAAATTCAATCATTTCCTGGTATTTTTGTTCATTTGTTTTATTGTGTATTTTGCAATAAGCATACGATCCGAAATATCTGATAGGTTTTTGTATGGTATATAGATATTGCCAGCTTCGTCAGAATCTTCTGATAAGGGAAATTTCGGACGCCCCGCCGGAACGCACTCTAAAATATGATGTTTTGTTGTCTACCCTGTATATTATCGGAACTTTCTAATTGGTCTTTACGGAGTATCTGACTAGCGTCTAAATTTTTCTGATCAGAAATTCGAATAATATGATCGATCCTTCTTTAGGGTCTGTACGTGTCCAGCGCAGTGCTGGAAGCGAAACCATTATTTTGTGTTGTAAAACTTGGGATGCTTGCCGTTACAGATCATAAAAAAAAATTTGCTTTGCATCACTATTACTTTTATATTCAACTCTATATAAGAGACACATACATATCTGAGGGTAAGGTACTTTTGGTACAATGTAAGGCGCCTGGAGTCGTCACCTTATTTTCCGATATCGTATCGTAGCTCGTAGAAAAGCTCCTTCACGCTGACGCTACGTCACGCTGACCCTACGTCGCGCCGCTCTACGTCACGCCTACGACGCCATCATACATAATAACGACGCAATACATCACGCGTTATGCAAAACAAAACATCGTAATATGATTTGTGTTATAAAAGAAATATTGCTTGTTCGCTTGTGACAAAGCGTTGGCGCTGTGATCACTGACTTAGTTTCGTATTTATTGGAATTGTAAATAAATATGTTTTGTGATGTATTTCCTTTGTGGATTTTCGTCGACAGATTCTAAATATTACGATTTATGGATATAATTCACACTAGCTTTTGCCCGCGGCTTCGCTCGTGTGGAATTCGAAAATCTCGTAAGAGTACGAATATCTTGGGAACGTGATGTTTGATTATATTGATCTTTATACTTTCAACTAAATCTATGCAAAAAATTAGTTCAATTGGCTTTTTTGTGAGGCTCTAAAGGAAGGACAATATTTATTTAATGAGTAAATAAGTATGCAAGTATAGGGTTGATTTCAATGTCTATCTGAGCTTAACTTTGAAACATAAACAAAGTTATTTAATTACAATCATTGATTTTACCTGAAAGCTAGAAAATATATCACCACATTTGTTAATTAAATTAAAATTTTGACAGATTTTGAAAAATAAAACTGAAATTTTAACCTAAATGGTTATTATATACTGGTAATAAATAATTGACAAATCATTATTAAAAATCTATTCTTTGAACAAAACTTTTATCAAGTTACGACTGAGCCATCGGTCTCCAATATAGGCTAGCATGTGAACCACCCAAGTGTCAAATCCAATTCTCGCTAGTACAGCGCCATTTTAAATGGATTTCCTTTTATTTTCGTTATAAAATAACAGCCACAATGACGGTTCGAGAAAACATTTTCTAATAACATTGAAATTAGGTCCGAAACTGAGAAATTGGCCTTCGATAAAACTTGTGCTTAGTCATTTCTTTTTAATAACGATAAATTGAGCACTTTGTGGTAGATAAGTATTGTTTGCGTAATTCACGAGTGAAAAAAATAAAGCTACTTTACTTAATTATAATCTGATAACAATTTTAATCATTTTATAATTTGTTAAATTTCTAGTAAAAAAAATTTTTTTAAATGCTCTTACGCAATTAACCTATGTACAAATCTTAAAATATATTATACCAAATTTCAGCAAAATCGGTTCAGCATTTTGAGAGTGAAGAGATAAACAGACGGACACACTTTCGCATCTCTGATATTATTATGGAAATTCTAAGAAATATGAATTAAATCTACCATGAAATATATCAAACGATGTTTTCGCAAATTTTGGATCCGATTGGACCACGGAATCGCGTTCCCCCATGCTAACTTTAACCCTCTTTTTTACCCCCTTAGGAGAATCTCTAAAAATCCTTTCTTTTTTGTCAGTCGCTTTCGTCATATGGAGAATACTCCCCCCAATTTTCATGTTTCTACGATCAGTGGCTGAGGCTGTACGTCGATTCCGAAACGCATATAGTTCAGGACAAATGATTTTATATAATAATATGGAAATATAGATTATAATATTATTTAAACTTTGTGTTCTTACTTTACGATTGTGAGTAAGCCACAATATATACAGTAGACACATCGGTATCGCTTCCAACATACGTCAACCGACATTCGTATCGAACCTTAGTTTTAAGGCCCTAAATTGCAGACCGGTTTTGATGAAACATAGCACGAGAATCATGGCCGCCATAAATCGCACCAAAGCGGCCATACGTTTAGTGATAACCCGCGTAACTCTGCCCGCGCCCCCTCGCCCGGTTAGCTACGCCTCTGAGCTACGGCTTACGTGTGTACGAGCCTGAGTTGTATATGAGCCAACTTTCTTGTTGGTAAAAGAAGCGTAATAAACTTACCTTGACAAGAAAATTTACAGAGTAAATTTACGAAATGAGGGGTCCTTATTTGACCGCATGCAACTTCTAAATGATTTTTTTTTTCAAAGTATCTTAATCTTTATTCTACTTATAAGTGTACACCTACATAAATTCTAAGTAGCTGCTTTCTGAAAAAGATTTAATGTTACTGGAGGTCGCCTTGTGGTCGAAATTCGACCATAAATATTTCACAATTCAATCACAGACTTCAATTTGGCATAAAGGTCTCGTTACTAGGCCATTAACTTTTATTTAAAAAAACACATACTTCAATTATAAATAAAAGAGTAATTCATGCATGACTATCGTGTCATGTCATATCGTAGTGTGCGTGCTGTAGTGTGCGTAGCGTTTTATCATAATTAAAAATATGCAAGGTTAAAGCATATTTCAAAATAATATTGGTATTCCACGCTTCTCCTCCATATCAACTATAACTGGTATTCATGCTTTTACATCTACGCGCCTTTTGTAAAAAAGGGGTACAAAGTTTTTCACTCGCGTAAAAATATATGGATTTCATACTTGTTACTTTAGAAAATGTGAAAAGATACAGGCATCATTCTCTCATTTTAAAATTTAAATCATTCAAAATTCAACGCGAAGGTAAATACTTTCTACGTAATTAAGTGCCTCTTATTTACTTTTAAAGAACAAATGTAACATGACGTTAAAATGATTGCATTAAATATTAATGTTTACCTTTCACGTAAATGCACGTAGCAGCGATGTATAAAGGTGCCGTTTTAAAAATGAATAACCGGTGAGATAAGAAATAAAATTAGTCCCGTTAAAAATAGGAACTAAATTATTTTTAATAGATAAAAAATTGTAATACCAAAATATAATACAGTGACGCTCAATTTAAATGTCTGGCGAAGCTTATTAGGAAATTAATAAGATTTTGATTATTTCCTAACGGATGCCTACAGTATAAAGTGTACTGCGTGCCTAATTTCAGTCTAATCTGTCCAATGACTTGGATTGTGCGTTGTCAGATCACTTAATCGGTCGTTCACCTTGGAGCTTTATATATTTGGGTAAGTTGACCTGAACAGGGGTTCATATCAAACATAATATACTTATAGGTATTAAAGAAGAATGACATAAAAGTTTAAAGACCTTAAAAACTGGGTTAAGGATTGCGTATGACCTAATGTGTAGATAGCCTCTGGAATCAAAAGATTTTGTTAACCCGTTTTTCTATTCACATGAGCGGTAGAGCGGTAGAGTATTCTGTATTAGCTAATACAAGCAAGTTTAGCTAAACTCCATAAACGTCGAGAAACCCTTATGATTCATAAATGATTTTTATTCAGACGTTTAGCATTCACTCCATCGCCAATATTCCAATTTCAAAATAACGACGCTGAGTTTTAAGCGTGTTATTTCATAAAAATAACAAATATTGAATTCAAAAAGTAAGGGTTTTATAATAAAATACTAAGGACTTTAAAGATTAGTGTCTAGCCGAAAAATTTTAAATAAATTGTATTTAACTTTTTTGTATACAACGATGTACTTTCTCAATTGTTTGATAATGAATATTTGGAACAATAATAAAAGCGTATAATTCTTGCTATTATTATAAATATGAAAGTGTGTTTGTCGTTCCTTTGCATTCTAACGGAGCTACCAATCGATTTGATTTTTGCCATAGACTTAGTTGAAGGAATGGAGAGTAACATTATCTACTTCTTGTCTTGGATAATCATCACTTTCCCAAAGGATACCTACAAGCCTATTTATCACCACTATAATAACATGTTTACCTTCGATCAAATACTTATAAGATGCCCAGATCTCTTCGAATTTGAATAAAATAATGGCAACAAAACTATCTGACACAAAACAACTTAAAATCAAGTGTATTAAAAAAATACAATTTAACGAGTTAAAGCTTACAAACGTACACACGTTAAAATCGCGGTCTCGCAGCGACTAGGAGCAGAATAGCGCTTAAGTTTTGCCGGTGCCACTTTTTAGACGGCAGCTGTGAATCCCTACAATATTCGATCGAAGATGTATACTGAATAAAGTACTATACACACAGTTGGCAAAGTGCCTGGTCTTTGCCATATTTTCACTCGTTTACATGTTAAGAGCTGAGGCGACTGTAATGTTGGCAATGTCTCCTACGAAAATGGTTAAGGAAATAATTCTCGAAGGCCTAGTAGGCCTTTTCCTATATTCACAATTTATACACGACGTAACAGAAATCAGTGACAATATTATAAACGTGTTCCTTGTAAATTATTGTACTTGTCGTAGCTTATGTAGCATTAGGTAGTATTTGGCATAGCTCTCGTAGCGCTAAGTAGTGACCGGCGTAGCTCTCGTAGCGCTAAGTAGTGACCGACGTAGCTCTCGTAGCGCTAAGTAGTGATCGGCGTAGCTCTCGTAGCGCTAAGTAGTGACCGACGTAGCTCTCGTAGCGCTAAGTAGTGACCGACGTAGCTCTCGTAGCGCTAAGTAGTGACCGGCGTAGCTCTTATAGCGTTATGTAGTGACCGGCGTAGCACTTGTAGTGCTTTGTATAAAAGAAAAAAAATATATATTTCTTATTGCATTTTATCTATTAAGTAACGGACCTGACAGACATACACACAAAATTTCATCAAAATAGGTCGTTGTTTGGGAGGAGTGCAGTGACTGACTCAGGCACACAAGAATTATAATATATTATGATTTTTAGCAAATATTAGTATATTTCCTATTTTGTTTTTGCTTGCTTCCTGTGTATTAACAAACTTACCACGCATTTAAATTTTCGGGGATCATCGTAATGCGGGCTTGCATGGTATTTAAAGTTTTTTTTATAGCTTCTTTAATTTTCTCCGACAAGGCTCGCGAGTGGGGAGAATGAGGGGGGGGGGGGGGTCGCGGTGTCAAAGTTCGTCGCTAATTTAAACACCTCTTACACGAGCGAGCGCACCCTAATTGAATTCCGCGAAGTATGTTAACTTCGTTAACGTTACATCAAACAATATTTGTTCATTTCTGGTGTAATATCGCATTTTGTTATACTAACAACCTTCAGAGAGGGTTCAATATAATTTAAAAAAAGAGGACAGCTTATGATATACAATCTTAGATAAAATTTCAATGTGATTTTTCTTTCTATATTTTTCGAAAGTAAACTACTTTTAAAGGTGTTTTGCTGTAAAGAGGAAGACTTTTTAATTAATATGCGTCTTAAACACTTAACTACAAAATCCGGATTTACACTTCCTAATGAATATGCACTATATTTTGAAAGCCCTTATATCAAATTGAAGGCCTTATATGTAGAGGCTATATATGTGACTAGTCTAGAGCTTTGTAATATTACAGAGCTTTTTGGGTTCGACTCCTTTGCCAGTTTATTTTTTAAAGATGCTGTGAGCAACATCTTTAAAAAATAAACTGGCAAAGGAGTCGAACCATATAGCATGCATATAGCATCAAGCTTAGTAAATTAAGATTTTTAGCAATGTTTCGCGAAAATTAACCTCAACCTGCAAGTAAAAATGCGGGTTGAGAACTTCGACGCGCGTTTCGCCTCAACACAGGGGCATCCTCAGGATGTGGACTCTACGAACAATGTCCGTTAACTTGACTTAACGCGGAATATTGCTAAAAATCTTAATTTACCAAACATAAAGATATATATTTTCCCAAAGTAACGCCTGATTCTATTAAATATGTCTATTTAGCATATAGTTGATACATTAGTCAGTCTATCACATAGTTCAACCATGGACCTGAACCACAGCTGACAAGACTAAAAAAAACTCCACGTTTTAATATAAATAAGAATAATTTTATAGTATTCTAGCAATCCTAAGGAGTCATTAGTCTAGGGTTAGTTGACGGGGAAGCAATCTCCTGAAAGTAATGGCGTCAAATCTCCGCGCGCTACGACCGTAATGAAGTCGTTTTAATTAAGGGTAACTTCACACTGCAACAACGTCGGTGCAATGCAACGTTTTATATGACGCTCAAAAACAAAAGTAATTGCACAATATACAATTAACTTAGAGTGGTACATCACCACCAACACTGAGTTGCCTTTTCCAATAAATGGATATTTAGAAACGCTACGGGATGCCACAATGTGGTCACCAATCCTTAGATTAAAATTGTATTTTTTAGTTTTGTATCTACTCGGCTATAAAGAAGGGTACAACCTCTTGAGTCTAAGTGACATTTTAAAACTCTCTCAGAACATCCTAATATTAAAGGTTAACATTACGATCCTAGCTGCAAGCAGCCGCAACACATAAAAATCAAGAAATGCCACTTTATGACATAAGTAATAGGTTTTACTTTGCTCTAGGGACACTTCAAGGTAGCCGCGTCGTGGGCATAGCTTGACTACAACCTCTGTACTGCGCTACGTGGGACGGGACGGGGAGGAGTAAAAATACTATCACCGTCAGCGTTGATGGCCAACTGGAGTAGCGCGACTAGTAGCCATGGTAACCCTCCCCTGTCGCGCAGCGCTCATACCCAAGGCGAGGTATAGCGCTTGTGGTCAAACTAAAGACAAATAAATATGAAACCTATGGCTTAGGTCATAAAATGGAATTTTATTGATTTTTGTGTATCGCGGCTGCTTGCAGAGGTGACCGGAACGTTAACTTTAGACATAAGTATATTTATTATTACTTAGTTACGCTCAAAACTTTGTCGCACCCCATTCGGTTTATCGCGCATAAATTGTGCATTTTTGTAGCTTTGTTTGATTCCAATATTTTCAACCCTTAACAATACGAATCTCATTCATGATCGTTAAACTTAAACAGTTCAATAGCGCTCGCGCTATGTGTAATGTGTATATCAGGGAATGAATTCTCAAAGTTTGTCCACCAGAGTCCCCTGGGCAACTTTGTACCCTGAGCCTTTGAACAACAGTGAACGCCGATTCAAAGACGCCCTGAGGGAAAACACAATTTTAGCAAACGCTTTCAATTATACTGGACTAGTTAATGGTATGTGACTGTGTGGCGGTTCCCACAATAAGCGCCATAGCCCTACATCGCGCTATCGAAGATTTCCAAGCTCGGCATACGCCATATGAATATATACGCCCGTATGTATACGCCAGCTGAAATAAATCACGTAGGCTTCGGGCTGGCCGGGCATAACACCTCGCCAGGTCAAAAGATCTTCCTTTGCGGCTACCATAGTCATTCCTACAACTGTGTAAAATACACTTCTAAGGATATAAAACTCAATGGTGACTGACTGGCTGACTAACTAACAAAGTTACCTCATAGTGAACAACGCACAGCCTAAAGGACTTGGCAAACCAGGCTGAAATTTGGCAGGCAAATGTCAAACATACTATTAAATAATTTTGGGAAAATCTACGCAAAAGAGGATTTAAGTTTATATAAATACTTGTTAACGCGAGCGAAACCGAGTGAAAAAGCAATTTTAAAGCAATATACACTCAAGCTGAAAACATACCGATCGGATGCGACTGACAACCGCGATCTAGATAATAATTATTGTACACTTAAGTGTGCACATTATATGGCGTAAGTCGCGGACATTTTGTATGGGCTGTCAGCTGCGTCTGATGTCAGTCGCGGACGTTTTTGTATGGGCTGTCAGGCGCGTCCGATCCATTTGTTTTCAACTTAAAATTAGACTTTTAATGACATTGTCATAAACATAAGTTTTTTATTAAATCTCCCTTTAAAATAGGACTTTTATTTAAGGCTCCATTTGTTATATTTCCTTTCTAAAGCTAACTCTGAATACGCTTTTGAAGCAAGCTTATTAAAAATTATAAATTGACGTCATTTCGCATCGGTGAAGTCGGCAGTTCCTTTATAGCTTACTATTTATTAATTTACTGCCTTAATCATGTTCAATCTTATATATAAAACTAGGTTTTAACGTTGGTTTCGCTCGCATGGAAATTCCTTTGGAAACATGATGTTTTCCTAGACCGAAAGTATACAATGTTACTCCTTATGTCTTCAATGTTACTCTTCATCCCTTCAGTTACAGTTTTGCCAAAAATCAAGTCTATTGATATCTTCGTTACAGCGTGAAGAAAGGAGAGAAAACACACTTTTACGTTTATAATACCGGTGTGGATTTTTACTGACGCATTGTCAACTTATTCACGTTTGTCTAGTCTTCGTGGTGAGTACCAAAAACATTCATGATAACGCATTTGTATAAACTATGACCTATAAAAACAAGCTAAATGTCCAAAAACAGAAAACCTGCAGGAACCATTGCAATTTAAACGTCAAGTTATGTAAATTTCCAGAATGGCTTTGTAAATCCTCACAATTTTGACTTAAAATTACGCCGTTTTGATTGTTTTATTTTTAATATACCCAGTGTCACTTGCACTATCACTACAAATCCAACGATACCTCATACGTTAAAATCCATCAAGATGTTTAGGCCGCAGAGCGTGACAAACAAGATACGTCAAGTCATGTCAAGTCAAGTCAAAGTGTTTTTATTCAAATTAAGATCGTCGAGATACACTTTTTGAACGCCGAAACTATCAGAGTAGACATTATCATAGAGCACGGCCATCCCAAACAAAATACCAGACCGCGGCGAGCACGCGAGACCCGACCGCAGAAAGTAGACCTCGAACTCCATAGCGACGGAATGTCACCCGGCTCGCTGACGGGTATTCTAAATCTCACATTTTAATAAATGCCAAATTTCACAACAATTATACACACATACTCTCGAAAAACATAACCCTCCTATCGCAGTCGGGTAAAAATATTTCGTCAGTGGTCCCGACCCGCGACTCCCTGGGATCTCAACCACTGAGCCACAAAGTCATCAAAAGGTTATAGAAGCCAGCAATGAGGTTGTACAATCTAGGTTTTCCAATTTGCCTGCGCAAATAAAACTGTGAACGCTAAGCGGCGGAATCGCTCTCGAGCGCTCCACTTTAATTATGTTGCGTATTATTTTTCTCGTTTTAAACGCAAAGTTGATTGCGTTGAGGTATCATAGATGCCGTAGATGTCGCCTATGTTTATTAATTAATTGATTAATTAATTAATTAATTAATTAATTCATTTATTTATTTATTTATTTATTTATTTATTTATTTATTTATTTATTAGCACATCAACAGTTTATAGGAACATACATTTATATTGAAATAACTTAAAATAAAATATCACATCCTGTCCTACTTACTAATAATAGATGTGAAACAGCATTATTGTACATAATACTATGTTGGTGAAGTTGAGCGGGATTGGGATTTATTGTAACTGCCTGCTGTCTTGCGACATATTTTAATTACAATAAAAAATGTTTTTTTTATTATTTGTTCTTCGTTCACGCCCTAATTAAAACAAGCAATCGACTTGATTTTTGGATTACATTTTGTTGAAAGGTTATCGAGTTGCATAGGCTATTTTAGTTGAATTCCACGAGAGCAAATGCCACGGGCAAAAATTAACAACTTAAAAAATAGTGCGTTTTCAGGTATAATGCTGATAATTACAGTGTACCGTAGGCTCAAAGGCTCAACTTCCATTCTCTTTATTTTTACTTTTTAATTTACTAAAACTCACTTGCAACTACAGATGCTTATAGACGACAATAGTTGCCCTCAAACAGGCGACCTGTTGACCCGCCAGCCCCTCACTTCAAAAATAAAGTGACGTCTATTTCATAGTACATCAACGGGCGCGAGTAACACAAGCCGTTGCGTGTTCGTGCGATCGCGGGGTAAGGGGGCGGG
>JAOTAV010085746.1:0-11969 GCA_026546445.1 Cyclargus thomasi | reverse complement strand
GTCGGCGGGATTCGAACCCGCGACCCCCGGCGTAAGCTACCCACGCGCTTACCAACTGAGCCACTGAGGTCGTCAAAATGAGGATTTTTAAGTAGCCATTCTAGAAATTTATAACTATCTGTTGTGATTTTAAGGTTAAAAAAATGACGAAATGTGCAGTCGCGCTTTTTTGTTTTTGGACATTTAGAATGTTTGAATATAGAATACTTCCAGACGTTTGATTTAATTCTTGCGATGTTCAGGTTGTATCGATCGCAGGTATTGTGGCTACGTCCTAGTATTGTGCTACGTCGTAGCATTGTGCTACGGCGTAGCATTGTGCTACGTACCGCTACGGGCGGCCATTATGTGTATTGCGCTTTTTACCTGACCAAGTGCCGTGGGACCGCGGAACTACGAAAATATCATTGAGCACTTTTACGTATTTCAGTTCGATGGAAACCTAAAACTTATTTTAATGTCACTTTGACGTAAAGTTATTGCGAATTATTATGGCTCCTCTAAGCCGTGCACGATTGTGTGGGCGACGTACTCGCGTTTGTTCTCAGATATTCGTGTTTATTCGTCTTTGATCCGCAAGTTAATAAGGTACTACGGTCGATAATGTGGATGCTTGCACGATGATCGCGCTAACAAACAACGAACATCGACGATTATGTAGAGCTTCAACATACATTTAGGTTTGAGCACAAGATATGATTGGTAAAAGCGGAATATTTTTCTAAATTAATCTAAGGTACTATATCCATCTTAGGAATAACATGAGCACAATAACATATATAGACGGAACCTCCATAGATATATATTTAATAATAAAAATAAATAAAGGTTTATTTGTATAATATTTTTATATACCCAGAGGCATGTTCAGCGCTTCCGCTCGAGCCGTTCGTGAAACAACTCATATCATAAACTAATAGTACATAATATATAACAAATCAGAACTTCATAGTACCTTTCTTTGCCAACAACCAACATAATGTATAGCTGTTGTGTTACGTTTTAACGTTTAGTAGATTATTAGGCATATGCCGAGACACGGAATGCATACTTCATGGTGTTGACTATACGTTTGTAACTTTTACTATATGTATTTTTACCAGGAACTTAAACTTTAATGCTATTTAGAAACCACGGAACACACAAAGGAAACTGTTATCATTTGAATCGATATATGACGAACCTTATGATAAAAATGAACTCAGTTTCTTAGCGATCACACGCGTTTGCGATCGACAGTAGTACTAAATAACGGAACCTTAATGAAACGAACTTTTTTATGCACTATTTCCACTACATTCGCTATGAAAAAGTGTGTTTAATTAAGGTTGAACATAAATTTCCAACAGTACAATCAATCGCAAATTTGTAATATAGGTTATATTACAAATTTCGCAGTAATTTAGTAAACTGTGGAACGTCAACGTTTGGTAGCGAAACTATTGGTGGTATAATCCCCTGTGGCTTTGGCGTGAGTTTCAAGCAATACTATTTGTCGATACTCGATAACGACCACCTAATTTTCTTAGTACGGAAATTTGATTTCCGAAAGTGACCGCTAGAGGCGCTGTAAAATTTTGTCATACATAATATAATATATAATATATTGTATTTTACATAATAAATAGTTAACTCAACTAGGATGGTTTAGTCAGGTGATGCGTGGAGACGAGACCACCTAGCGCGTTCCCGCGCCGACTAGCTTTATCTCGAGTTGCAGACCGTGGGAAAATTTTCCTTACCTACTTATTGCCGATTATTTTAAGTTTATGCATTAAGAATGTATGTTCATTAGAAATTATATTTAAGTGCAGTTGTGAGGTCTCAAACCGACAGGGGGCCACGGAAGTCCAGGCGCCACGGCTCGCCGCGGTCAAAGCCTGAGTGGCTTACCTTTTAAACTGCGGTGTGGGCATCACATAGCTATAACAAAATGTAACTAATTTTGTTTTTGTAGTAAAAGTTGTATGTTCTGCGTCATGTTGTTTTGTTACTTGTTACTTTGTCTTGTTGTTATTTTCTGGCTGTGTTTTGTTCTTTGTGCCTATGTTTAATAAATATTTTTTTATTTTATTTTATTTATTTATTTAGTATGTCGCTATCGAGTATCGACAAAGAAGTACTATTGCTTCAAACTCATAATAAAGCTACTGTGAGGCCTTAATATTGAATTAAACATCGAATAATACAATTCCAAAACAGTAACTTATTTACTTAGGTGAGCCGGATAAGCTCCTTCGCCGCGTTTTTTGAACATTTCGGACAAATTCCGTAAAAACGATTCAGTCGCGGTAAGTCTCGGGTTATTTATGTAAATGTCAATCATTATCTGAGCCCCCGCAACTTCGCCGCCGTTAAGTGAGCATACTGTGACGGGGCGCGTTGGGGCGCATCAAATTTTTTATACTAGATTTTGCGGCCGTAAGTAACGGCGTTCGTCCATCGCGCGCCGTCAACGTCAATGAGATTATTTCGGTGCGATAAAATGCTACTTTGTAAATAGACTAAGTTTGTACATAGGCGACGATGTTAGAGCAATGTCGCTAGAAAATGTAACATATTGCCTAGATCATAAAGTTGCGTTTTGTCAGGCCTAAAATACTTGTTCACGGTGACGGCGTAATGTAGTGCGCCCCGGCACGCCCCGTCAACAGTGTGCGCGAAGCCGTACTCTGCCGTTTTGCCGTTTCTTTCTCATTTTTGGTTTCATAAATTTTGAGAGGCACTTGCGTGGATCTTTTTGTTAAGCTATTCCTGAGTCGATTGCTCGTCGGGAGGCTAACTTTAAGGTTTAGATGTTTGTGGCAAATTGAAATAACTTATTTAGAATACGATAATTTACAGAATCTTTGTAATTTCGGGATTAAATATCGAGTCATTACGTAGATTAATAAACTGTTTTGCTAAACACAAAAAATTCGTACAGCCATTATTATGTAATAATTCTGCCTAGAATGTAGCTGACGTCTCAACGCACCGAAGTTCGTCCATTTCGCGTGAATTACTCGTATTTCCTGTATAAAAATTAAGTAAAATAATCAAGTATTTATGTGCATTGTGCTCGATCCAAAATAGTTAACTAGGCTCCATAGTATTTGGTGAGAGGATATAAAAGAGAGATAGACAAATCATGATTCGTTGAGGTCAATACTATTATTATTATTGTAATACTCTAGATTTATTTGTATCAGTATCTTCTTCTTTGGCAATATATGACATTTAATAGAATCAGGCGTTACTTCGCGGAAATCCATAGCTTAAAGTTTAAGATTTTTAGCAATATTCCGCGAAAATTAACCTCAACCTGCAAGTTAAAATGCGGGTTGAGAACCTCGACGCGCGTTTCGTCCCAACACCGGGACGAAAAGCGCGTCAGGATGTGGACTCTACGAACAACGTCTGTTAAGACGTTACTTGCAGGTTGAGGTTAATTTTCGCGGAATATTGCTAAAAATCTTAATTTACTAAACTTGTATATACGACAGTCGACTTTCCCTGCTATGCAGTATAAACAATGTAAACTGGCGTGAAAACGGTACAACACCGCTGGTTCCGTTCAGTGAGTGAGTTTACCAGTGACCCTACTTCCCTCATCCTATTCCCTCATAAAGGCCGGCAACACACTTGCGACACTTCGGATGTCGCGAGTGTCCGTGGGCGACGACAGTTGATTTCCATCAGGTAACATTGTCTTCTTGCTTGCCCCCTAAATATCTTTAAAAAAAATAACATCGGTATGCCATGGTATCGCTGACGTATCCTGCACTACCCGTCAGTCGCTCCCCGCCTGAGCCGCTTGCCGGGAAATTAACACTCATTATAACTTCGCCTTCACTATCATGATCAGCAGCTAGACCGGCTTCAGACCCTTCAGACCACGTCAGTCTGGCTCCGTGCTAAGTACCCGAGGGAAATGTGTTTCGGATACCAGACAAAGTATATTAAATACTTTTATACTATAAGCACATTTAAGATTTTATTATAAGACACATATATTAAATGCACAAGACCGAGGAACATTGAAAAATTTTTTGTTCCGTCGGCGGGAATCGAACTAGTGAACTCCGGTTTAAGATATCAACGTGCTCACCAACTGAGCCACAGAGGTCGTCGAATTAGGGGGCAAACGAACAGACGGGTCACATGATGGTATGCAAATGCCGTCGCCCAGGGACGCTTCTAATAGCAAAAGCTTTGCAAGTGCATTGCCAGGCTTCTTTATGAAGGAAGAGGCTTCGGAAATAGGCTACGGAAATAGGGAAAGGGAATTAGGGTTCAGAGAGTTGGGCGTCCCTTAAACTCACTCACTGGACGAGACACAGCGCAACGCTTTTTCACGCCAGTTTTCTGCGGGATGTTGATGTTATCTAACTATTTATTTTATGAAATGAGTGAACACGCAAGCTATGACTTGTTTGCGTGCTTGCTGTTGAATCTTGGAAACTACCGTCGCCCACGGATACTCAAAATCACTAGAGAAAAATTAAATTAAAGTATTAATCTTTAATAACAATTTTCCGAGACGGTTGATTTCGAGTCGCGTACTTTTATGATTAAAGATATATGTATACTCTTGTACGCATCATTCGCCGCACGCGTCTCTCACCACACAATCACACAAAAAGATCTCTCTGCAGAGAATAAAGTTAAGATTACACGCAATTCATAACAGTTGTAAAGCAATATAACGTGCAATGAGACGGCAGGGCTCGAGATATCCCCCCCTTCCCCCCTGTACTGTGTGAGGGGTCGGAGGGGGGGGGGTACGGGGAGGGGGGGTGAGTCGTTTATTTGTCCCGTATTCACAGCCACATTCCCGCACCTTTTTATCACCTCTGAAAGCAACCCATTCCTTGCAAGACACGGACAAAATACACGCTCCTTTTTATGTCTCAGCAATCAGCATCACTATGACGCTTAGGTACGTCTTACGAGTAATCGCTAAGGAAAATATCACTTAAGGAGGTTGAACGTGAGGACAAATTAATGTGAGTCTTCATTTTTCTAGGAGGACACTCGCGTTAAAAGTTTGCAGTAAATTGCGACTTGCAAAGATCAAAGGTAGAACCGACTTTATACGGCCTTTAGGTCATCTCAATTTTTTTTATGAGATTTTGGGGGCAAGCGAGCAGACGGGTTACCTGATGGAAAGCAACTGCCGTCGCCCATGGACACACGTCACATCCGAAGAGTCGCAAGTGCGTTGCCGGCCATTTATGAGGGAATAGGGAATGGGAATAGGGATAGGGGATTAGGTAAGTTGGGCCACCGGTAAACTCACTCACTGAACGAAACACAGCCCAACACCGTTGACTCCGGTCGACCCGGCCCATTCGTGCCGAAAAATACTTGCCGAATAATTCTGATCATGCAGCATTGGCCCAACCAAACTTGAAAATAACACTAGTTTCTCACTTAGGAACGAATATGACAACGTATGTAAAATCGTAGAGAAATAATTGGTCTATGGTAAAATCATTATTACCAATTAACCAAACTACTAACCCATGTTGTAAGTCAGTCTAAGCTGAAATAGTTAAACAATTATTGCCTTTTGTTACACATTTAATTATAAACTACTTACAGAACGACTGTGTCTATCAAATGGCAGTAAACATTACAGTCATTAGTTCACTACACAGTCGTAAATGTACATTCGACTATAAAATATTTAACGCCGTGTTAAACTAAAATCGATAGTTCCGGCACGCGACTTCCCTCCTAACCTGCAACCCTCGGCCCACCCTCGAAACTAACCCGTCATTATAAAGGGAATTGCTTTTAAAAATTGCTTAACTGAAAATAAATGTTGTAACAGAAACTATGGTTAAATGTTAATTGAGCAAATCTTGACACCAAAGTTACCTTCTTACTTTTATAATTTTCCGTTACTATTTATACACTAGAAACTTAATACAATGAACATAAAAAACCACCGAAAGGAACGGCTAATTTCTGAAGAAATTTCCTACAATAGCCCTACAATGAGATATGAGAGAAAAAAAACTATAAGTCAGGCACTTAAGAAGCAACAATAACACCAAGAAGATAATACCAATTTTTAGTATATAGATTGATCGTACTGTTGATTCATGGTGGAAATTCATGTTCATACTCAATGAAAAAGTGCAAGAAAAGTTTCCATATGTATGATTTTAGAATGTCTCTTTTGATAACGCATCGGTTCGTGTACAAGGAAGGGTTAAATTTAAAAACATCCATCAATAAATAATTGAGCAAAATACGTTTGTATATAATAATCCCGAGAGGACTCTTACTTTATTTCCTTCTCATTTATAATAATATAAAATATTACAACGCAGAGACAATCACAGCATAGTGAGCATCTAAATAGTTACTGTTGATATTAAATTGTTGATGGTTTACATACATACCAAACATAATATATACAGAGTGATACAAAAGTGATAATACTTAAATATGGTATGGTAAATTTCCGCCGTATTACCCATTCGTATATCAAACCTCGTCCCTACGGCAGTAATTGCACGAAGCACACTGTTATCTCAAGAACAGTAGCTAGTGTGAAGGACATTTTACAATTTTCACATTCTGCATTATTGTAACAAATAAAAACCTCCGCAATAGATAACGCTTAACGAGGAGGGGGACTCTATCCAACATTTAATGAAGTTTATGCGCCCTTTAAATAGAAGTTTATTATTCTAAACTTTATTTGTGGCCATTCAGAGGCGGGAAACCGGAGGCGCGCTGAACAAGTCATTAAAAACATAGCAGACGCGGTAATTGTCGCAACGCACCTGCACGCCGCCGAGCATTTAACATATCACGTGTAAAGGACGTCACAATCGCGCTGTTTTAAGTGTGAGAGATACCTCCCAATTATACTGGCGATGCGCAAATTAACATGAACAAAACGCATCGCCAGTGTATGGCGATACGTTTTGTTCATGTTAATTCGCCAGCTGCATTACGTGCGGAAATGCTGGCATGCGTTGCGACCCCCAAACCTTCAGGAAGAGAACGTACGAGTATATAGGACTAGCTGTTGTCCGCGACTACAACCGCATGAAACTTTATAAATTATCCCGTTTTTACAACTTTTTTTAATTACTGATCGGCTCCTATTATTGGATAGTGGCGTGATTTTAAAATATAGCCTTATAGCCTTCCTCGATAAACTATTGCATAAATTATTGCAGCCAGTAGTTCCTGAGTCGAGCGCATTTAAATAAACTCTTTAGCTTTATATTATTAGTACGGGGTGACGGTAGTTGCTTTGCATTAGGTGAACCGTATCAATGAATTAAATTATAAGTGTGTTATAACTATTATCACCATAAAACATTTAATTAAAAACGGAGTGCATCGTAAAATGTCTAAAAAATCTACTTTTTAATCGACTTCCATAAAAGAAGGACGTTTCTCAATTCGACCGTATATATATTCTTTTCTAATTTAAACAGGCTTTGTTCAGAGCTTTCCGAGTTATTTATAGTGGCCGCTGTTCGAGGAAAAGCCGCCTTCGACCCAAAGAACATTCGTTGACTACGCGTTAGCTGGGACAGAAAATATGTATGAAATAACAAAGATTTTCTTTTCCTGCGAAACGCAGGTATCCAGTACATATATCGCTCCGGAGCAGAATGCGTCTCAGACAAGTCCAGTGGTTCAACACTAAGCGCAGTTAGAAGGAGAAAGCAGGGGGAGTTTCACTACGTCCAACTTAACATATATATCACTTAATATAGTCTTAACATATAATACTGACGAGGTTGCATATTTTCCGCCATAAATAAGGTACAAAGTTACTGAATAACCGGTAATAAACGGTAAGTCGTTGCAAAGCTATCGTTGTCATCAGTATAACCTGAATCATAACGATGATGAAAATGATGGATAGACATCAAATAAATTCATTACAACGAAAATATTGGCTGCGGAAAAAACACATAAAAATTAATTTGATCAAGTGTCTAGACGTCGGGAGCGTTCCGACCGCGCGGGGAAGTCATGGAAAGAAATGGGAAGAAATTGTATTGCGGATGTCAGCCAGGATATGACTCCATTACAGACATTACGACCTGCGATTGGAAAGTTATTGAAATATAACCAGAATGTACATTATAACGCAGTTACGATCCCCGACCGCGTACGACCTGTAATAAAGTTACATTCCCCATTTGGGGTCCATTCAATGTAGCCGTGATTGGATGTACAAAGCCGTTGAATTGTCACTGTTTATATCGAGGTACTGGTATCTTAAAAAGGCCGCTACCGAACAAAATACTATACGATACTAACTACTGGACAGCTGGTAGATACTAGGCAATATGGCACCATATACCAGAATATGACGAATGTTCTCCTTATAAACAGTGTACATGTATCAGAACGAATCGAATTCCTCAAATCTCTTGGACTTTGATAACGAAGGGTTTGGACGATTCGGCGTGGGTCGTTATATAGAATTCTAAAATTGGTTTTGTCGCTGCGTTCGGCTTGTTCGGTTCTGATGGATGTGCACCATACACTCAGTGTGCATGTCCACTCCTTTTAATTATATTTATGGGGCAAGCGAGCAGATTGGTTGCCTGATGGAAAGTAACTGCCATCACCCGTGGACAATCGTGACGTACGAAGAGTCGCTAATTCGTTGCCTGCCTTTATGAGGGAATAGGGAATAGGGATTAAGGAAGTTGGGCCACCGGTAAACTCATTTACTAACGGAACGAAACACGGCATAACGCCGTTTCACGCCAGTTTTCTGTGGGCCGTGGTATTGCTCCGGTCGAGCGGGCCTATTCGTGCCGAAGTATGGCTCTCCCACGGCAATGAGCATCCGTATTATGTACTTGTGATCGGAAAATGTCTCATTGGTACACGCCTCCACCGGGGTTTGAACCTGCACCCTCTCGAGCACAAACCAAAGGCCTTACCCACTAGACCACGGACGTTAAAAAACTTTAACTAAAGCTCAGACATGTTAAAGCTTGAAGTCCCAATAAAAGGGCCATTAATATTATTGTACTATCTATTGGCCGCAGCTTTGCCCGCGAGTAGCCAGGAGTGCTAGCCTAGCACATCCTGAAATTATATATCCCGCAAAAGCATTTACTCGAAAAAAGTATCCCATTTTTATCAAAGTAAAATACCTGAAGTGTATTGTGAAAGTGTATTGTGGTGGTCAAATTTAATAAAAGTCAATGTTATAACTAACATTAATGAAATTGACTTGCACTGTTTACACTATTTTACTTATATCAATGTTATAGTTACGGCGTGATCTAATAAGAAACATCCAAACAAACAAGCTCTTATACATTTCTAGTATGAGTGTCATTAACATAATGGACTACCAGGAAACCAACTTATTGCAATACGAACTTTTATAAAAACTTGGGAACTAGGTTGACGCAGCATGAGGGTACTTCAATATTTATTTTCTACCTGCTTATGAACTTACCAATGATGATTTCAAATTGAACAAACGGAATGCTTAATCAATTTGATGGCTGTTTTCTAGCGCTATCAGAAAAGATTTCATATCCAGATTGTGATTTGGTCAGATCAAAACAAAGAAAAATTTACTACGAGTATTACTACTTAGAGATGTTAAGCGTCAGGTAGCAGGTAGCATTTACTATTAAAAATAATCTAACAAACGAGCAAGCGGGTCACCTGATGAAAAAAAAATACCCATGGACACTCATAAGATCATAAAAATTTCAATTTGCAAGTGTGTTGATTATAGAAATTGAAGCGAAGATTCATAATGGTTCGAAAATACTCCTGCTGAAGTCCAGAGCTTTAGCAATGCAGCTTACAAGACCTAAATTATAGAGTGAGACTTTAAATAAATAAATTAAATTTTATTTCAGACGAATTTAGTTTATATTAGTGTTATAGCTGTTAGTTACAAGTCTGAGTCTTATAACTATGGCGGCGTCCCACATAACCAGCGCGCCGGCCTGCAAGCGCCACATTAAAGGAAGATCTTCCGACCGAAAGAGGTGTTATAATCTGGCCGAAGCCCACGTGTTACATTTCAGCTGTCGTATATATACCGCCGTGTTTCGTAAACTTCGATAGCGCGATGCAGGATTATTACGCTTAATGTGGATACCGCCACAAACCTATAAAATTTTTGATATCAATGAAAATGAAAATTCAATGATTATAACAATACATCGCATATTTAATCAAATCTGTCACATGTTGGGCTGTCAGTAATTTAATATTTCTATTGTTATACCCCCAACAAAAACTTTGGAAATCGGCAGTTCTGAAATAAATCAAAAATATATTTATAGTGATGACAAATATGTAACAATGCGAAATCAGCTGTGGTTCTTCGAAAATGGCCGAACAAAAACCGGATTAAGGCGGATATAACCGGCGCTAACCGGCTATAGTGCGGGGGACGATGACGGATGACGGCCACCCCTTTTAATTGCCCACCACCCGTCACTCAACGGCAGCTTTCGATTTATATTATAATAAGATCGATCTGCACGTGGCACAACACTATTTTATACTGCTCAGAATAATACACCCTATTACCATACGATTAAGCCCATTTTGGTTTGTACGGTATAGCTTACGATTGTGGTTTTTCTTACGAAGTAGGCGAAGTCGAGGGTGACAGTATAATTAAGATGGAGGGGACATCGGTTTTTAATTATGGGGCTAATACAACACCCGATATAACACTAATTTATGTTATAAAGGCTTTTGGCATTTTTGTAAATTGGCAATTATGTTTGAATAGTAGCTAGTAAGTTTTAGCTCCTCCACGATACCGAATTTTTTAACACAACTCTCAGGTAAACACATGTATTTAAGATAATATTTGACACTTTAGCGACCTTTGTGGTGCAGTGGTTAAGCACCTACTACGTTTGAATCCCGCCGATGGAACGAAAGTTTTCCAAAGTTCCTGGGTGGTGAATGTGTATTAAATATTTGTATCATATAATAAAAATCTTAAATATTTGTATAGTATAAAAAAACATATTAAATATATCTCCGTTGTTTGGTACCCGTAACACAAGTTCTTCAGGTACTTACTACAGGGCCAGACTGACGTGGTGTGAAGCGTCCATATGTTATGTTATTATGTTATTGTTACTTTAATACTTTAATAAATGCCAATGTTAGTGGTATCAGCGAGTTTATCGGAGGTCCAACTCCTTCCCCTTTTTCCCAATTCAGCATTTAGCCATTTAGGCTGGCAACGCACTGAAATTTTTGATTTTGCGATAGTCCTGCATAAATGGCGGTAGTTGTTTCTCATCAGGTGGATTATCTGTACAACCTAACCCCCTACTACGTATTATAATACGCTTTACTTATTAACCAATCACTGCCGGAGGCTATGGGAAGTACATCGAGGGCCGGACTTTTTCAAAATTATCCAATTTAGAGATTAGAGATAAGCAGTTGTGTCGTCTTTCTTTTCATAAAAAAAAAATCATAATTTTTTTTTTCATAAAAAAAAAATTTCGGAGCATATTCGATATACTTCCTATAATAGTGTAGATTTTTTAGCAACCATGTAACTAATTCATCACACGCTATCTGCGAGATGTGTTCCACAACACGTGTCGTGACGTCACACCCGCCATGATTGATGGTCCATGCCGCTGACGGGGCATATATCATACCAATTATGTCACATGCAAATTACCACTCTACGTGTAGAGGATAAGGTAGGTTTCAGAATGCGAGAGGCAGTGAATAGCCTAAGAGCTTTGAACGATCAGCATTAGCACATAATGTAAAGTACACATTGTGATAACGATGATGAATAAAATACTTAACGAACCCATTACTCCATAAAAACTTAGCGATGCAGTCTTTTTGCGGAGTTTTAAGCCTATACTCCGCAAAAAGACCGCATCGCTTCTGGCTAGGATCCGCGGCAGCAGCCACAGTGTCCTAAGAGAGATTGTCGACAGCGGAGATCGTCCTCTGATCGACATTAT
>JAOTAV010085735.1:0-11969 GCA_026546445.1 Cyclargus thomasi | reverse complement strand
AGTATAAAAGTATTAAATATATTTCCGTTGTCTGGTACCTGTAACACAAGTCCCTTGGGTACTTAGCACGGGGCCAGGCTGACGTGGTGTGAAGCGTCCATAGATTATATTACTATTATTTACTATTACAAGAACAGCCAGAAAATTACAGCAAGACAAAATAATGACAAAAACAACGTGACAGACAACAATATAAAAAAATTAAACTACATAATAAACTTTAAAGATAATATTATAAATCTGTACATGTATAACACATAACATATAGTAATTGGCCTCGGGTTCTACTCTCAAACGACACATTAAAATCTTCGAACTCGATCTTATGCTGCCCTCAGCCCGATTCTAAATGCTAACAACGTCATTTAATTTTTTTAATGAAATTTAAGAGGCAAGTGAGCAGACGGGTTACCTAGCCCGCAACCTCAGTTCATGGCGGACGACTGAAAATAGCTATACTCGATGGACACTATTTAAAACATTAATATCTCAGATGCACCCTCAATTCAATCTTACGCCATGTACTGAGGGTACAATTTGGAATGCATCAAGGTCGTGTTTGGCAAACGGTTTGTCAAACACGACCATTTACAACATAAATATCTAAAATGCACTTTTAGTTCATGGTGTAAGATTGAAAACGCATTGCATCATCACCTTTGCGTGATGTTTGTTCACGCAGTGTAGAACGCCCTTAACTCAACTTCCGTAATCCCCTATACCTATTACCATTCCCTATTCCCTTATCACGGCCGGCAACGCACTTGCGACCATGTGCGACGGTAGTTGCTTTCCATCTGGTGAGCCGTCTGCTCGCTTGCCTCTTAAAATATCATTAAAAAAAACTTTTTTACAACTTTTTTTTTGTAACGAAGCATATTTGATCGAAGCAAAGCACCAAAGAGTAAGGTACGATCCTCACAAAATGAAATTACAACCACTAAAATAACTGGTAGCTTTGAAACATACGTTCATTAAATAGAAATTTCCCATTTCTATATAAAATCACTTATGACCGGCGACTCACATTAATAAGACCGCAATCGCGTAACGTGGTGCGGTTAGCTGTGGGAATTTTGACCTTATGCCCACGGTAATAACGTACCCACATGACGTGCCGCGGTCAGCTAGTCGGGCCAATTTGAACCCTATCCCCCGGTAATAGGAGACCACACTCAGACCGGCCAGGGATTTCGGTGAATTTATTGTTAGTGGTTATTTAAAATGGTGTAATAAGATTTAGTGCTTGATTTATAGCTGGGAAGGCATGCGGGATTTCTGCTGAAGTTTCGCCGTTTGTTTTTAGTAGAACATGCGTTAAGAGGACCATAAAATCTAAATTGACTATTGCATAATAAGCTGCGAATAGTTTCATTTTTTAAATACACATACTATATTATATTTGTGAGCATTTCTGGTGGCAAAAACACGATAGCTTAAAATTTTCTCGATAAAAAAAAATCACAAAGATGCCTCTAATTTTCACGCATACTTCTTCGTTTCGCAAAATGGCGCATTCGACGGACTCAGTATTTTAACACACGATACGAAATTCTGTTACCGAGTTCCTGTAGAAGCGTTTTTTTTTAACTTTGTATATTTATCGAGTTATTAAGAAAAATTATTTTCTCGGAGATTCCGCGTTCTGTTTCACCTGACATATAAAGACGGTCGTAGGTGTGAAGAGAGGAAGACGATGTTTTATTTTTTGTTTTTTTCGCCCCCTTGATAGTGTTTTGGACTGTGGACAAAGCTAGTGAAGTATAATTTAATTTATTTATTATAAATGGTAAAGTGTATTCGTTTGTCCTTCACGTCCTAATGGAGGAACTAATCGACTTGTTTTTCGGCATAGACTTAGAAGCTTGGAGAGTAGAGTAGGCTATCACGTTATTTTCATATAAAAATATATGAAAATAACGCTATTTGAATGGGCCAATCAGGGTGCTGGAATGCTTGTTTTTACAAATTACAAAAAGAAATATCGATTTCAGTTTAGCCACTTTCGCCCCAAACTCCACACATATGACATTTACACATTTATGGTATGTAGAGATCAGGCGCAGGACCGACCTTGTACACGCCCGTCCGACGCCTGCCTGTTAGCAATCAGCGTTTTTAGCGCGGGAATTGTAATCACGACCTCCGACTCAAAGCCGCACTAGACCACCGAGGTGTCCAAACAACGTTGCGTCTATTTTCATTTAATTTCATAAGGGTTACTTTCCAGTACTCTCAACATTTTGGTTTCCACACCTGCAGTTGGTACCGTCGGGAAATTCTGTATGCATACCTGGTTACCCTCGAGGGAGTAGAGTTATACGCTAGCAGCTCTACCCTGACTTCAGACGTACCTTGCAATATGGTTATAATGCAGGTCCTTTCAAATGTGACAACGAACGCGACCAACGCGTGAATAAATTTAAAAAAAAGTTTTTTTCACTACATTCGTACACACCACAGCAGCATATAACCACAGTAAAAATATTCAGACACAGTATGTGAACTCCCGCCCCGTGTTTGAAATAGATATTAGATACTGACAGCCGCGCGGCTCTCGACGTGCGCTAGGGCTGACTCTTGGTAGTACTTTAATTACCCGACTGAAAGTGGATAGGTCTAATGTTTTTATATCTGTCAGAAATAAAACAAAAAAAAGCGTACGAAGACAACACAAATATGGCGGTTTTTCTCTGACATATCAAAAACGAAATAATATCGTTTGATAACTAAATTCTCCCAATAATACGAATTTTAAGGATGTATGTTTTTGACTCGAAATTTGTACTCTATAAGTACAATCTTGGATAATTTTCATTCATGACTACCGCAGACTCAATATAATAGTATTTATTTATCATTTACCTTACCTTTCGGAATTTCCCGGTAAAGTAAAATATGTTAACGCGTTTGCTTTTAGACAGCCATATACAGCACATTACACGTTACAATTTTCCATTTTCCAAACGTCACCATGTGCTCGGACACACGAACGTTTATTCTAGAGAAGTTGGTGACAGAAACTTCGTTGTGCGAAAACTTGTGTAGCACGTGGGCCGACTGAAAAACTGAACTGAAAAACATAATCCGTACGTCACTGTCACAATGACGTGTCAACGTCACAGTGACACAGAGTGCCACACCACCGGCCATATCCGGTAGTATCCGGTAACCCGCTATTTATCACCCGGTTATAAATAGGCGCGGACTCGAAATTTGTAACGAATTAAAAGTGCAATTATTTCGCTTATTTACGGGGTTTTAACCCATTGACAGCGATTTATGATCAGCTTAACCGTTTAATTAAATTTAACCGGAGTTTAACAGACGGTCCGATTAATGTAATGCCAGCTTAGCTGCGATAAGTTTTAATTTGTCAATACAATAATGGATATTGGCGGGCGAACAACGCTAGAGATGTACCGATTAATGTTTATCCAAAGTACAATTATCACAGCTGACACAAGCTGCTTAACTCTCACATCCCAAAACTATACAAAAGTATACTTGTATACTGTACTAGAGAAATATTATGCATTCGCTCAAAATTGGCAACTTGGTGTCATTTCCATATAAAATGTGACTGTCAATAAAGTGTTGTTTGTGCCTTTGTTGTTGACACTAGCGGTTGCTAAGGAACAGTAATAGAACACATATCGACAAAAAAGTTGTCTGTTTGTACGCTCTAAACTCAGAAACTAATGACGGATTTGAATGAATCTTTTTTGTTCAATAGCTAGATCTGGACAACGTGTGGGATACTTTTATCCCGGGAAAAAGTACGGTTCCCGCGCGGTATACAAAGTTTTGCGCAACGATGTTGCGGGCACCAACTAGTTAATGAATAAAGTAAGTCATCAGAACCAAGTGTGGTTCTCTAAATTCTGTCCACACGTCACTTTCTCTATAAAAAAATAAAAAGGAAGTGTTACTTACGTAAAACCACCCCAGACATCCCTTCATTTTCCTTTCCTCACCATTTTTGGCATTTCATATTAGGACCCATTCGAAACGCTGAGTGGTAAGGAGCTTAAATTGCAGCGCACTTTGGGATTTGTCGTAACGCCGACACTGCACGCCTCCCACCCTGACGCGGCGAAACTAAATACGTACCTGAAAAGAAGAAAACAACTTAAAGACGTTACTGAAGAGAGTCTCCGAATGCATATTACGAGACGCTTTTGAACGTAATATTTTATATTATACAGTCACGCTTGGCCGTTTAACCGGATTATGCACTATTCTGACTGGATATATGGCTGCTATAAATGAATTTAAGCTGCATTTAGCGACATTAATGGAACATGGATTGTTGTCATAACTGTCGGCTTTTTTAATTTGTAGTAAATCTTTGAATAACATGTATGTAGTCTAAACATAATATTATAAATAACTATCTTATGTGTGACTTTACTCGCGTTGAGAAATCCCTTGGGGTCCAAATGTCGATGAGCAATCTTTTTTGCCAACATGGTGGTTAAACATGTTCCTAATAAAAATGATGTGTCGGAAAACTAGAAACTCTATTAGTATATTTTCTAGTTCTCCGGTCGAGCTAGCTCTAATGGTAAACATCACGTAAAGGTGATGATGCAATGCATTTTCAATTTTACACCATGAACTGAAGGTGCATTTTAGAAATTAATGTTGTAAATGGTCGTGTTTGACAAACCTTGATGTCAAACACGACCTCGATGCACTCCAACTTGCACCCTCAGTTCATGGCGTAAGATTGAATTGTGGGTGCATCTCAGATATTAATGTTGTAAATGGTGTCCATCGCGTATAGCTATTTTCAATCGTCCGCCATGAACTGAGGTTACAATTTGGATTGCATCAAAGTACACCTTTGCGTGATGATTCTCGTCGTGTAGAACCCCCATAACCACTAGTGCAGTGGCTTCACCGCGAGTTTAAAGCAATAGTATTTTGCCCGATCATTTGGTAGTTTTACCCAGAAGGTTTTCCGAGAGTTTTAGGTATTGGTGTTTACTTATAATTAAATTATGGTAATTTTTACTTTGCCTCGTAGCTCTGCCGCTCGTGACACCATGTTGGAAAAATGACCACGAAATACAGTTTTTCAAAAATAACTTCGTCCTAATTGATTTAACTTAAAAATAATCTACTATAAAATTAAACTGCAGAGAATTTCCCACGTTTTATGTCCTAGTATATACTTTTTCGTCAAGAAAGTTGAAACGACGTTACGCGAAAAACTGTATTTGACCGCCATTTTCCAATATGGCGGCGCGAGCGGCAACAAAATAAAAATTCGAAAAGGGCACATCTACATCTATAAGAATCACCAATTTTCAAAAGTCCCGGAAAACTTTCTAGGTACACCGACACTTAGAGCACCAAATGATTAATGAATTATTTGTAGGGGCGCTGTACAATTTTGTCAAACTAAAAATTTATGCAGTCGCTATCGAGTATCGATAAAAACTATTGCTCAAAACTCGTGGTAAAGCCACTGATTACTAAATACTACGCCAGAATATCAAATCGTTATAATATAGTAAATTGCCGATGTTAGTCGCCGAAAAATGACATTTGGTGTGATAATAATCGTACAACACTCGTACGTCAGGCTCGGCCTGCAAGATTTGTAAGGCAATTTGGCAAACCCCGTGACGTTCTCACACACGCTAAATCTTGCGCTTTGTGACCTGTTTTATGCAGATTTTTGGCTATAGCATTACTTTATTAGAATCTTTTTTAAGAGCGTATGCAACAAAATACATTCTAAAAGGAGGGTAGAGAGTACATTTTGGTGAAAGCTAAACTACTATTTGATGAATTGGTATGCAGATTCAAGAATCTTTAGAAGTACTTTGAGTCCTCGAAAAGAACGTGGACAAGTTTCTGTCTCGTAAAAATATAAGCTACTCACGCGATTCGATTCGGGCGTCAGTATCGAATTTAATTAAAATCCATACTAATATTATAAATGGAAAAGCTATTTTGTTTAGGTGTTTGTCAATTAATCATACCAAAAATAGGAACTGGATATTGATAAAACTTAACCTTACCTAACCTAACCTTTCAGATTATCACACCTAGGAACTAGGTGTTATAATCTGAAAGCTGATAACAAATTTTGAGTAGGTTTCAACTTTTACCCCCTTTTTACTTTAGGTAAAAGATAGGGTAGGTCGCGCTTCTCACCAGTCAGTTCCATCTTGGGGTGTAATAGGAAAATACATTTTCATAACAAGGTTTCAGCTCGCCTCAAATACCTACTCAAAATTGGTACCAGCTCTCGGTCTATTAGCTGAATTTAATAGAAAAGGGGGTAAAAGTTAATAATAAATAATATAGACTTTGGATTGCTGTTAGAACACTTATACTCGTATGTATACAGGCAGTTATCAAGTTGTTCGCTTCAAGTGGCACGGTGATAACTTTAGCTCCGTTGGTTTCCACTCGAGATGGTGCAGGTTCGAACCCCGGTGGAGGCGTGTACCAATGAGACATTTTCCGATCTCATGTACACAATACGAATATTCATTGCCGTAGGAGAGCCATGATTCGACACGAACGGGCCGGCTTGACCAGAGTGATACACGGCCTCACAGAAAACTGGCGTGAAGTGGCGTTATGCTGAGTTTCGTTCAGTGAGTGAGTTTACCAGTGGCCCAAGCTCCCACAAGCCCTCTGTCCCTATAAAAGGCTGGCAGCACACTTTTCGGATGTTACGAGTGTCCATGGGCGACGGCAGTCGTTTTCCATCAGGTAACACGTCTTTTCGCTTTCCCCTAAATATCATAAAAAAACAATATTTAATTTACTACCAAATCAGTACTTTGGTGATGGTTCGGCGCGCTAACTTATAATCCAGCTTGCACCAGTAAATCCAATCACCACGAGATATTATGAAGCAAGGTCCCTCTGTTTTCCCTTCGTGTGAACATGCTAATCTTGGAAAGTGATAAACGGTTTTAATTGTTGTTTTTTTGGAAACAAGTTTTATAAGAAAGGTTTATAATATTTATTATTTATTAATATTTTAGACGGTTTTTGGCGAATAAGTCATACAAAAAACGGTTGGCGTGTCGTTATTTTGCATGCATACCATAAACCAGATAGATGAACAAATGGATTTAAGTATATTTTATCATGACGACCGCTATGTCTCAGTTGGTAAGCGAGTTGGTAGCTTAAGCCGATGCCAAGCCAAAAAGTTTTTCAATGTTCCTGAGTCTTGGATGCGTATTAAATATGTGTATCATATATTTACCACGGGACCAGACTGACGTGGTGTAAAGCGTCCATAAATATTATTATAATAGTATGCGAATAATATGGAAATGGTATAACTGATGTGCTTGAATCTTAGTAAATTAAGATTTCTATCAATATTCCGCGAAATTAATCTCAACAAGTCCGTTAACATAACGGAGGTTGTTCGTAGAGTCCACATCCTGAGGATGCCCCGGCGTTGGGGCGAAACGCGCGTCGAGGCTCTGAACCCGCGTTTTTACTCACAGGTTTAGGTTAATTTCGCGGAATATTGCTAAAAATCTTAATTTGCTAAACTTAAAGCTGTGGGGATAAGCGTGATCACGTCGGGGTCACCAGTGTGGGGATAAGCGTGGTGGCCAAAGGAAGATCTTCCGACCGAGAGAGATGTTATACTCGGTCAGGCCGAAGCCCGCGTGATATACGAGTATATCAGCTGTCGTATATATACCGCCGTGTTTCGAAAACCTCGATAGCGCGATGCAGGAATATTCCGCGTAATGTGGGTACCGCCACAAAGCTATGGATTTCCGCAAAGTAACGCCTGATTCTATTGACTATTTGATGTGCTCGAACAATAATCGCTACGACACTTTGTATAGTTTCCCTTCAAGTCTGAACTCAATAATATTAGTCAACCCCCAAGGTCTATGCAATATTCTGTAGGTAATATAATATAGACGATTATAGAGATATAGCCTCAATTGTCATTCGCTCGGCACATATATAATTGAGTAGCGTGTTAGCGACGCGACGCGCGACACAATCTGAATGTTAAGTGAGAATTACGCTACAAGTACTCGTGAGGCTGTATCTTAGGATATTACTAAGTTCTATAACGTTAAACATAATGATATAATCATTATTAGTTGATATCCTTAAATTCGTTGCGACTAAATTCGGTTATGGCGTCGAAACCGTACATTATGCCCGGATAAAAGTATCCCATGTCCTTCCCCGGGACTTACAGTATCTCCATAGATCATTTCAGCAAAATCGGTTAAGTGGTTTGGTCGTGACGAGGTAACAGATAGACAGACATACTTGCAGATTTAGAACTAGAGGTCGCCCTATGTGGTAGAAATTGTACCATAAATATGTAAAATACTAAATTTTAGTAAGGAGCTATAAAAAACTATAATCTATTCTCAATTCGATCACAGACCTCACTTAGAACCTTTATGAGGTTAAAAAAACTGACGTCAATCATTTATAAGCATTAGAATATTTCGTGTATAATTATCGTGTCATGTCATCGTAGTGTGCGTGTGGTGGTGTGCGTAGCGTTTTATTTATTAAAAATGTATAAGATAAAAGCTCATTTTAAAAGAATATTTGTATTCCGCGCTCCTCAATGTCGACTATAACTGGGAGAAATTTCATGCTTTTACGTCTACGCGTCTTTCGTCAAAAGCGGTACAAAGTTTTCCCCTCGCTACATAGAAAATAATACAAGTGTAGAAGTATCGATCTTTATCAGGTACTTTGAGTCTCGGGAAAGCACATAATATTGTGATAATTTTAAACAGTAAAATTGTACTGTCAGGTTGACCTGAGAATGTGCTAGAACAAGTCAATTGAAATACCCTGGGATACGCTTTTGCCCAGCAGTGGGATAGTCTATACTGTAGGTTCTTAAAACAACCTTTACTATTTTAGAGTGATAATCGCGGAAATTTGATGACATTACGAGATAAGCTGACTAAGATTATTCCTCAGGATACACCAGGCCAGTTTTTCAAGCCAGAACAGCGAACCATTGTCAGTGAGCTGTCAAGCTAGTAATTATAGCTATAGACAAAACTTGCTTCATTTCTAAGCTAGTAGTATAAGTAAATTTGTTGCTATAAGCTAGCGACATCTACCCTAGACAGTTCAAAAGAGTACTGTCTTGCTGTCTTTGTCCATTTTTATGACGATAAATGTATATCTTAATATATATAATTCTTCTGTGAGTGTGTATGTCACTGAACTTCTCTTAAACGACTGGACCGATTTTTATTGAAATTTTTTGAGTGTGTTCAAGGGGATCTGAAAATGGTTTAGACTCACAAAATAGCTCGGCAGGACAACGTCTGCGGGGTCAACTAGTGTGGTATAAAATAAAAATAAATCGGGTTATAAGCCTTCTTGAAGCTATAACTCGAGAACGGACTAACCGATTATCACGGTTTTGCATTCGTTAGAAAGGTTTCGCGGACTCCGTGAAGTTTATAGCAAAGAAAATTTAGGAAAATAATAATTTTTATCCCCGTTACCGCGCGGACGGAGTGGCGGGGAACAGCTAGTGTGGTATGAAGCTATAAAGTTCTGAAATCGTAATCATTATACATACTCAGTAAAAAGTTATTTTTATTACGATACGTAGCGTCTTGAAGTTCGTTCCGAAGTTTGGTGTCATCTAGCATTATAAATTCCACATCCAGTTTATGTTTGCTCGCGTGTCGCGACAGTAATACTCCTCCAACTTGAGCAATAAAAGTTGGGCCCCGCCGTCGCGAGCCGCCCCCGACACGCAGGCACGTAGCTATGGCAATAACTGACTTAGAGTTGAGGAAAATGACTTTATATGAGGCAGGATAACTTATAAGGAGTGGCAGTTGCAGAAAATTTACAATGGCGAAAATTTTTACGTAAAGTAAGGTAGTGCAGGTTGAGATGTGATGACTCTATTTCATTCTAAGTCGGCTAATGTCATATCTATCTGTATGCTAAATTTCATTTAATCCGTACATATGTTTCGGCGTCATTATGGACATACAGATGAAGCAACATTTATATTTATAATATATTTTTTAATATTTATGGACACTTCACACCACGTCACTCTGGCCCCGTGCTAAGTACCCGAGGGACTTATGTTACAGGTTACAGGTACCAGACAACGGAAATATATTTAATACTTTTGTACTATACACATATTTAAGATTTTTATTATATGATACACATATTTAATACACATCCAAGACCAAGGAACATTGATAAACTTGCTCCGTCGGCGGGATTCGAACCCGCAACCCCTAGTAAGCTACCGTCACGCTTACCAACTCATCTTCATTTTTTTATTTACATATACTAGCGAGGACTTTTTCTTGAGCTTATAGATAATAAAAAAATATGTACCGTGGACATTGCTTTTTATAAAAAACTGTACTGTAAGCTACTGTAAGCTACAAAACTAACCGGTTAAGTTAAACGATTTTTTTATGAGTAACACTATAATCCCTTATTTAATCTGTGAGACAGATCACGATTTGTTTTTTTTTTATTGTCAAACTTTCACATAACGCGATCAACTTACTTAACATATTCGTAATCTGGCTCTCTATCTCTTCCCTGATAGTACATTATTATTTTTCTTTTTTCCTTTACTTATTTACCAAAAAACACATTACTTATATAATTGAGAAAGCATTTTAAACCATAGAGGTTTGACTAACGCTGTGAAACAATCTAATTCGCAGATTTGACTATAAATACATATTGGATACAGTTGACTTGTTAGTAAGTAGTACTAGTCATATAATAACATTTAACACATTGATTATTACTAATAGGAACGAGATAGACGAAAGTCCTAAAATTTTAACGAATTCACGTTTTAGTTCTTCTAAGATTTTATTTGTCTTATGTGTCTTAATATGTAAAAAAAACTCTATGTAACAAACAAAAGTAAATATATATTAATATTAAACAATAATCATAATAACAAAATAATTAATAATAATAATTTTATGGTATTATTTTAAACTTAATAAATTTTATGCTATTCCTTTAGTATTCTCGCAAATTATTAACACGTTTGAATAATTTTGTTGTAATTTAAAAATTACTTACCACCTGAGGTAGATACGGATATAATCAGAACAAAAAACGTAAACAAAAATGAAAACTGCAACATTTCTGCGACCGCGGACCGAAAGGTTTCGCAAGTAAATAAATTATTCTTACTGGAACTGAAATATATATTGTAGTTTTTTTTTCCTCACTGATATATTTCGGAATTTAAGTAAATGCATTAAAGTCACATTAAATAGAATTAAATTGGAATAAAATGGTCCGAAACAGGATATTTTTTGGTATGTCATTATTTATTATGTCCGATTTTATTGCTGTCTTTTTTGCACTTTAAGTGGTTAATGTTATTCCGAGGCCCCTAGTCAACACGTTTTATTAATTCCTTTAAACCAAGAGCTGGTAGCAAGTTTTGAGTAGGTATTTGAGACAAGCTGAAACCTTGTCATATAACTCTCCTATTACACCCCAATACGGAACTGCAGACCTGGCTGATGAGAAGCGAGGGTGAACCCTACATTCTACCGTAAAATAAAAAAATATGAGGCAATATGTATTTTCATGGGACGGTAGACGAGCATAAAATAATACGATTTTGTTCTATGATTTCACTTGTAAGCTGCCCAACTGGGTGCTAGTAAGAAATCTAAAATTCAGGTAGTTACAAAGTACATTTTGGACGTATATTTTTGCACTATAAAGGTCTCCCGCAGGGTCATATGATCTATTCATTTTGTGGACTGGCCAGTAGTCTATAAGTTTATTAGTCCATTATTCGTGCAAAATAATCTATTTGTGAAAAAAACTATACAAGCAATAATTTGGGCACAAACTAAGCCTTGTTTTCCAGTGTTATTTTAAAGTCGGTACCAGCTAACACGTCATGATTTGTCTAAATTTAAATGTTTGACTGGTACCGACTTCAAAAT
>JAOTAV010085724.1:0-11972 GCA_026546445.1 Cyclargus thomasi | reverse complement strand
AAGTTGAATAAGAAGTTTGGATAAGATCCTAGGTACAAAAAACCTAACATAAGGATTACAAACAAAGGATATGGGCGTAAAGCCTATAGATGATCCTATTTTTAATAAAAAAAAATGTGAATTTGATGTTTAGCTAGATACACAAGGTAGAATTTTTTAGCTTCATTAGAAATCGCTAAATTATAAGATTTATCAAAATTTTATAGGAAGAAATGAGTATTTACTCAAAGGCTGTAAAATGTTAGTTGTTCGCTTCTTCCACTTATGTCTTCAATTGTTATTGGATTAAAGAAAAAAAAGTAAGAATTTTTAATTTTTCGAATTATTTCGACTCTTACTTTTTTTCGACAGAATCCGACAAAACAATATCGTCACGGCCACGTACGTTAACGTTTTGTTCCGACATTAATTATACTATATCTGTAACAAGTCGCGTCCGACATCCGGTTCCGACACACGCGTCCGACGTCCGACAAATTGCTTCCGGCATGACCAAGTATTACGTCCCGCAGATAATTTTAACTCTTATGTCACAACAATAAGAGCGTAAAGTGCGGGAATTGCAAAGAATGTTTTTTGATAACGCAGTGTATAATAATAACTAAGATGACGTTCTTAAATTTTATATTTTTAATGATTTTTTATATTTTTAATGATTTTTTACGGATATAAAGTAAGCGAAGACACTTTAGAGTAATTAGCCTCTTTTATAGGCAAACAGCACAAGGTTAGATCACATCAGGACAGTGCGCACCCGTTAGTACACGCGCCGCATTCGCAATGCGGCGCGTAAAGTGTGGTTGAATGTTCGAGGTTTTTATTGCGTTAGAGATCTACTAGCTAGCTTTTTCACGTGGGTTTGCTGGCGTGAAATCGTTGATGTTTTTCCAAGACAAAAAGTAGCCTATGATACTCTCCTCAATCGACTTGAATTTAGGCCTAGAGAGTCTCTGTGATGAGAGGACAAACAATTAAACACAATTTCCCATTTCTAATATTAGTATAGTATTAAGAGCGTCTTTGGCCTAATGGGTAAGACCTTTGGTTCGCACTCGAGAGGGTGCAGGTTCGAGACCCGGTGCAGGCATAATAAGGATGCTCATTGCCGTGGGATGCTATGCTTCGGCACGTATGGACCGGCTTGACTGGAGTGATACCACGCCCTCACAGAAATCTGACGTGAAATGGCGTTGTGCTGTGTTTCGTTCAGTGAGTGAGTTTACCAGTGGTCCAACTTCCCTAATCCCTTATGCCTATTCCCATTCCCTATTCCCTATTCCCTATTCCCTCGTAGAGTCTGGCAACGCACTTGCGACTCTTCGGATGTGGCGAGTGTCCATGGGCAACGGCAGTTGCTTTTCATCAGGTAATCCGTCTGCTCGCTTGCCCCTAAATATCATAAAAAAAGATTTAATGTTCGTCAAATATTTTATCTTTTTTCATATCTCATATAATATTGAAAATGTCCGCTATGTACATATAGGAATATCGAAGACTTTGATTTACTTCGGAAACTAAATTTCCTTAACACTCGCGCGGAATACTTATCGTGTGACAAAATAATCAATTCAAACTTTGACATATGAAAGCACGTAGCAAGTGCCAGTGGCGTAGCTAGGTGATTGACCCTGGGGTAAAGCAACGAAACTGACAGCGAAAAAGTTAATAATAAACGTATTCTGTCACCATATTAAGACGTTTAGCATTTAATAGAATCAGGCGTTACTTTGTGAAGAAATCCATAGCTTCAAGTTTAGTGAATTAAGATTTTTAGCAATATTCCGCGAATATTAACCTCAACTTGCAAGTAAAAATGCGGATTGAGAACCTCGATGCGCGTTTATCCCCAACACAGGGGCATCCTCAGGATGTGGACTCTACTAGGAGGTTAATTTTCGCGGAATATTGCTAAAAATCTTAATTTACTAAACTTGATGTTAAACATTCACAATTCAATGATCAAAGGAAAAACACAGAGAAGAACGTACTAAAACCTATTTTACAGCTAAACCGTACCATCAAAACCGTTAATTTACAAATACACAAATATAAAAATTTATTTTAAGTGTATATCACAAATATTATGGTATAACTTTCACATTTCTATTAGGAACTTTCCTAAAGTTATATTGGGTTCCTAGATATGAATTTTCAATTGCCTGTAAAATGGAAAAATAGAACCTCTTTTAGTGTTCATTATATTAGGGACACATAAATTATATCATATAACTTATATTTTTTTCATTTTGCGTAGGCTACCAAGTCAAAAGATATCAAACCCTAAAGAAGTCGTGTTTTTCAGAACGCACGAACCGATTTCCATGGGCCTCATGAGGTTTGTATTAAAAAAAATCAGCAAAAATTTCAAGTTACCACGCTGTCGGAGTCGCTGGCAACAGCTAGTGTTATATAAAATAACCACGAGTCTCCTGCTCTAAGAGGCCCAGGGCTTAGCTATGCCTCTGGCAAGTTCGTTATCCCGTTCTCACCTCCGACTTAGTCCAAGTTCGACTCGAGAACTAACACTTAACAAGGACGTTCCGATTCAAACGGCGTACTCATAAAAACATTTAGTTTAACTCTTGTGCATGGAAAAGATTTATCATCACTATCAGCATCGTGTATCCATACTAATATTGCGAAAGTGTGTCCGTTTGTCTGTCTATCTTTCTATCTGTTACCTCAGGCCCGAACCACTCAACCGATTTTGCTGAAATGGAGATACTCTTAATTTCGGGGAAAGCCGTAGGATACTTTTTATTCTGCTAAAATGTACCGTTACCGCGCGATAAACGAAGCTACGTGTAAATTTTAATAAAATCAGTCTATTTTTTTATTATTCAGTCTTGATTTCATGCATTATCAATAAATAAATAAACAATTTCATCGATTTATAAATTCGTTCTTTCGCCGATTACTAATTCAAATAAAAAGGTCCCGGCAAATAGAACGTGAAGTAGATCTTAAAACTTCGCAGAAACAAACAAAAAGTTTTCGCTTCTTCTCTTGGACCTTTTTCTTTCGTCAAATATATTGAGTAAGGTATAATAGGAATGTCGACAAGGTCTAAAATTTGCTAATTTTTCAATAGAATTAATATATCACGGTAAAAAAATAAGTATCTTCCAAATTTCAGCTAAATAACTTCTATATATTATTTGTAATAAGCCTTCAATGTTGGGCAGGCAAGACATTTTTTTTAGTACTACATTTTTTTTTATTTATATACCATTCGATTAATTAAATTATTAATAACAACTTTTATTATGTTACTACTATCATAAAAGCAATATTTAACATAGTTATCGAACAGAATCTTCCCGCGACGCGTACAAACTACTTAGACGTGACGTCATAGCTAGGTATCGTTTTGTATGGAGCGTTTTTGGAAGATCAATTTAATGTAATTTTTGAATTGCCATATCTTTGAGACAATTTAAGCTTTTTTATTCTTTTACCAATATTCATATTTTTGGGACGTCTTTTATTACTTGGTTATAACCAATAATAACAAAAAAATATTCGACTAGGCTATTGTGACTGTTTCTATAGATTTCATGGATTTCTGAAGAGGTTAAGAATCTTATTAATATAAATACAGATTTTTTTGCCTTATCACGTTTAGTGCGGGAGGCTTAATAGTTGATGTTTTGCGAGACTCGCCGTACCTCTATGCTGATTTTCCCCTGAATTAATAAATGGTTAATAAGTGGTTTAAAATTAAAATTATTTTAAATCCATACTAAAAATAAAACTTAAATACATAAGTGTATCCATCTGTCTGCCTGAACAGATTGTGCTGACATTTAGTTTGGAAATATTTTGAGTGAGTGAAAGGGGAAAATATATAATACTTTTTACCCCGAAAAAATGTAAAAAATTGCGGGCGTCATCTAGTTTATTACGAATGCTAGCCCAGCAAACGTATTCTTGACAAAGTTTGTTTTTAGAATAAATTCAGGCAAATCTATTCGGATGCAAAAAGCCACGGACAGACACACGTATGTACGTCAAACATACACATGTGTGTAACACCGCTCTTTTTGCCAGGGGTTAAAAATATATAAGAAGAGCGCCCCATTAATCTCACACATCGAAAAGCCGTTAAAATAAAATGGCGGCTTAAAAAATAAAGAGGCGGGCTATCTCCGCAGGGCCGGCGATAAAATACCACCGAGCCCGGGGCAAAAACATCCCAAATCCGTCTGCACTGGCCCCACCCTTGTAATCGTCGAAAAATGGACGCAAATTGAAAAATCATTCTGCGTTTTGCGACCTCTTCTGTGTTTAAATAAGGTTTCCAATGAGTACTGTCCAGTTTGCTACTTTCTGTTTTGATTAGTCAATAGAAGGTTGAGTTTTTTTTTTTAATTCTTCAAATATATAATACAATAGAAAAGGTACTCTTATCTAATGATATCGATCGCTTCGCCACCGCTTCAAATAATAAATTAATTTTACGTGACGTCACGTTAAAATATATGTGACTAACGCCATTTGTCCACCACCACCGTTAACCGAGAACGAGATTATTTTGACCAGATAAAATTAAACTTTATGGTCTAGACTAAAAGTTTCATTTTCTATCGACATTGCTGTATCGTCAATTTCGTCGCCGTCATTTTAATGATGATAATGATAATGGCGTAGAAGAAAATGAAACTTGTCTATGTCTAAGTCTATGTCATTAATTTGCATTTTATCCGGCCCAAAATAATCTCGTTCTCGGTTGACGGTGTTGGTGGACAAATGGCCATATTGCTCTTACTCTGTGGACCGATTTTAAGATTTTTTGTGTGTGCTTTACTCCTGAAATTCCTATTTGATAATGGTTTAGATTCACAAACCAAGGTCGGCAGAACAACGGCTGCGTGGTTTGTGAGCACTTTTGTATATACTCAGCAAAACTGTCAAAATATGCATCATAATGTATTCCGTACAGTACAAAACATAACTACATATAAGTTTGACGACCTCTGTGGCTCAGTTGGTAAGCGCGTTGGTAGCTTAAGCCAGGGGTCGCGGGTTCGAATCCCGCAGACGGAGCAAGTTTTTCAATGTGCCTGGGTTGGATGAGTTTTAAATATGTGTATCAAATAATAAAAACCTTAAATATGTGTATAGTATAAAAGTATTAAATATATTTCCGTTGTCTGGTACCCGTAACACAAGTCCCTCGGGTACTTATCACGAGGCCAGACTCACGTGGTGTGAAGCGTACATAGATATTATTATATAATAATATCTATGTACGCCTATATAATTATTATTATATTATTATATTATATAACTTCTCCAATATAGTCTATTTTCTATGAAACTAAAGCGACCTCTACATAATCGCTGATGTTCATTGTTTGTTATTTAGCACGATCATTGTACAAACGTCCACTAATCGACCGTAGTACTTTGTCAACTCACCGATCAAAGGCAAATATAGACGAACATTGGCAAACAGAGCCGAGTATGCTCTGTACAATCGTGCTCGCATGCCATCGTCTGTTCTCATCGATGCGAAATACGAAAACATGTCTTCAAAAGGTAACCTCTTCTTTAAAAACCGCTTAACCTATTTCGCTGTAATTTGGTATGGAGACCGGGGAAGGACATAGGATACGTTTGTCTCGGAAATATGGATAGTTCCCGCGCGATAAACGAATATTGGCGCAACGGGGCATCTAGTAAAATTATATGTCAATGTCACCCACCAGCTGAATATTTTGTAGGAGAAAGATTGGATCGAAGAAGGACCGAAGTCGCATTATTACAAGATAGTAGAATGCTAGTCAAAAGAAATAGTAGCCACCGTTGCCTTGATTAAAAATACTTCAACTTGACGAACTTTAAATCATTTTAATATGGGACGGACAAAGAAATTTTATTCTAGAAATTTCCACAAAAAATCCAACGCGACTCGCGGCATTAGAGCAAAAATGAACTGAATTTCAGACGGAGAACTTTGGCTGGTTATTGGAATCTTCTTTGTGAAATACTATCCTATATTTTCTAACGTAACAAGTATAAACTCGACTAACTAAAACTTGGTCCCAATTTTTCTTTTCGCTCGGAAATATAAGAACAGGCCATAAGTAAACAGCCGCAAACTTAACGAATTCATTCTCTTTTTTATTTACATTTAATATATACGTTTTTAAAGTATATATTATTATATATCGAGGAGCAATTAACCGATTAGATTAAATCTATATTGCACACCATAAAATGTGGTAGAATGAAATACCTATTCATTCATGTAATAAAGTGATTTATGATTTTATGATAATGATTGTATTATATTAAAAAAGATTATTACTCTCCGATAGACTACTAGAAATTTTTATACATAAACTAAATGTACCTTTTATATAATTTTTTTTTTAATTTCAATTTGTTCGTATTCTAAAAAAATACATAACTTTTTTAGTGACTGTGTGGCTATGGTATATCTGATAATAAGTTATGTCATACCTACTTCTTTTCAAGTCTTACATAAAAAATATTCAATCCACAAGGTCAAGTTTTAAGGTTTCCATAAGAAAATTAATGTTTTGGCGCTTCCTTGAGAAAAAGCATAGAGTCATAGAGCATTTATTTCTAACAGATGGATGGATTGGATGGATTTTACTTGCGTTTCATAAGGGTACATACTGTTATTCATTGATTGATGGTCCCGTTTTAAGGGTTCTTTATCAAAAGAATAAAAACTATTAATAAGATGTCTGTCTGTCGGACAGACCGACAGACGCACTGTCCGTCCGTCTGTCTCTAGGCTGTATCTCAAGAACAGTAATAGCTTGAGAGTTGAAATTTTCACATAATATGTATTTCTGTTGCCGCTATAACAACAATATTAAAACAAAAAATATATATTTAAGAGTGGTTGCAATACAACAAATATATTAATAATAATGATATACTTCATTGCATTCCAAAAAATTATATTACAATACAATAAAAGCTGAAAGAAGACGATAATTCTGGCGGTCTTATCGCTAAGTAGCGATATCTTCCAGGCAACCATCTAAAGACTAGGACATTGATAATATGCTAATATGAAGTGGGGAAGCATAATGTTCATTGCTGACAACATGCAACACAACTACATATATGTGTACTTACAAAAAATAATAATTAAGCTAATTAATCATAAAGATTAGTATGTCAGGATCAATGACTTTTGCAAATAATAATGTTTTGTGTGGGAGCCCTTACAGTGTCGTTGAAAAATTATATTAAGAGGTATCTACGCAATAAGGAACTAGTTCTAATGAATAATCTATATAAATTTAAGTTATAAATAAATAAAAATAAATTAATTTTAGTTATAAATAAATTTAATAGTGTTTACAGTGTTTCATTCAATTTAAAACAACCTGAAATTTCTTTTAGAAAAAAAATATATATTTATATTAACACTCTTGATAGCACTAACGGACCAGTCCAACTTAGTTGCCATGCATGGCCTTACAGTAGGCATTACTTAAATCAGCAAAACTTAATTGATATGAACAAAAAACTGGAGGAGGCCATTTTGCAGCTCCATTGTCAGCAATGGAGGAGTCGTTACCGATGTTAATCGGACGTGAAGCTCCTGTGGCGAAACGCCCTAAAACTAATAATGTTTAATTTAATCTACATCATATTTTGTAATATAGCAACAGTAAACATGCAATGTATGTAAATTCTGGCAACACAAAAATATACTTCTTTCCGCAAAAATTTGTGAACAGGACGCTGAAATAATTCATCTCTAATATGTAATCTCTTGGTGATGATTAATATTGTTTCACGCTGTTACTTGTGAACCCAACACTTATTGTAACTAGTGGAATAAATAATACTGCAAGACATCTACGAAGTCTTAATGTTACACCTCGTTCGCCAAACTCCAGACACGTTCGATGTTGTTAACTTATTTGTACTGACAAAAAACTATAATAATTTCATTTAACATCTATGACAGATATTGTAATAGATGTTAAATTACCGCCAAGACACAGTTCTCGAAATGAAAAGTTCTTACGAGTCTTTTAGGTATACACAAGAAATAACTACTGTCAGCCTGACAACAAGGCTAAACCAAGCCACCATGGCAACCAAGTGTTAACTTGTCATTTGCTTGGAAGTGTCAAACGTTTTCAAAATCGGCAAAGTTCCGATTATAGATAGAGCTTAGTGAATCAGCCCGCAGGGCAAATTATTTTTAAGAGTAGACGTTAAAGAATACCTTCAACTCTCATCTCTGAAATTGACTGATGCGAAGGTGCTGACTCTCTTGTATAAAAGTGACCTACCTTCAATTACTGGTTGATAGCAAGGTGATTCTATGGGTTCCGCTATTTTAAACCTCACATTACATTTCATCATCACACCTCTTTAATCAAAACTTGAAGTTTGTTATTTAGATGATGAGGCACTCGGTGGAGATCCAACAACCACGTTTATTTTAATACAGTACAGTAAAAATGTAAAAATAACCGCCGCCTAACGAAGTTAGTGCAAGTGCGAGAAAAAATCAGTTCATTACCGAGTGGATCTAGTTATGTAATATCTCCCGGATCTCGCCGACAGCAGACCAATCATATCGTATCGGTTATCTTGATTGAGATTTATTAGATCGCTGCGCCGGCACATATAAATCAAGGCACGTCCGATGAAGCCGGTGTACCACAAGTCGATCTTATTGCCGCGGTAAAAGGTCCGAAAGTGGTAAGCCTCACCTGCCGGCTTTCGGTGACTGTACTTACAAGACTGTCCCATTTTAAACGCCGCTAACACGTTTTCGAAATGTCAATTTGGCGGTAAATCGTCACTCCGTACCCCATTGCTGATAAGGTTACAAATTCATTTGTTTATCGCATAAGTAATTCGTTTTGCGCTTAACGGAATAAAATTTCTACGAAACTTACAAGTTTAGCGTAATAAACACCTAAAATCTTACAAGATTTCTGTTTAACACCGCTTCTTATAGTCCTGAGTTCCAAGCTCAGGGCATTAAAACCTGGTAAAACATTCGAACAAAGTCACCACGATACCTTACTAATGAGAACCGATATTGGTACCAAGAAAATTATGTCAAACAACCTACATACTTGGCCCAATTGGTACTCATAATCATAAATTACATCCCGTCATTGGATTCTAATATTTATTCCACCCCAAGTAAGGGCCAGAATAGTCTGAAAAAGTTTACGGGGGTGATTGACGAAGAGATGTTTATCTGTAAACAATGCGTGTGGTTCGGTGTTCGAAGTACGAACTGACTAAGGCATTCCAAATTTAAATTGAATATTAAGGATTTGAATATGGAATATCTTTACAGAATAGTTTGTGTGCCAGGAAAAGGATATAATTGAACATTGCGGTGTTTTACATATTAAAGTAGTGAGATAGCACTAATCCTAAATGAAAGACCAGAATAAGAACGAATTCCAGAAATGCCATCGAGACCAGTTCCTTAATAAAACGGAAATAAACACGGGGGTTGTCAACCCCACTAGCTCCCTCAATCTCTCCAGGAATTTTTCAATTGAGTGCAACTCCATAACTTTATAGTCCGCGATTTCTTGAAAACTGAAATCAACTCTAAAGGCTGGTGCTACAGAAGTCGTAATTGCTTGAATGGGAATTAGCTTGTGAAATTGAGCGGATTGACTCTGTTCTTAATGAAGTCCGAGGCAATTTTTCTTGATCCTTAACCTCAGTTGCTTGTATTTAAGAACCAACCATACGAGTACGAACAAGTGTAATACTGACACAAGCTAACACGTCTAAATATTGTGTAAAACGCAAATTTCTTTATAACAAATATGTTTATTTACTTTGCAAATATAAATGTATTGAAAAAAAATATATAGTGATTCTAATTAATGTAAATAACATCAAAATATAATAATTCATAATCAATAAAAAATCTATATAATCTTTCGTATCAAAATTCCATGCTAACCTAAGAAAATTGGGTCCCTTTTCGTTGATACTGGCAACGAAAAAAGGATAATAATAAATTGAAGACATGATTGGAAGAAGCGAGTCATTCAAAATTTGGAATTTTGTATAACCCGCTTCTTTTTTGCACAAATAGCGAATTTAGGACTAGAAAACTCATTAAAAATAAAAAAAATGTGAGTTCTAGATGTATTCAAATACTTTGGCTAAATAAGTTACAAAATATCGAATAATTGTAGGACAAAATATGTTGTCATGTTGAGAAATGTTAGTTTACACCTGCTTCTTTCACAAATATATTTTGCCTGTACAAGAAAAATCTGAATTATTTCCAACCAATGCAAGTGACCTTAAATCGTCCCCTCAATCGAGGTTGACGCTAATTCTGATTCCAGTCGATTAGTGCTGAGCGTTTCGGACGTTTACTAAATAAATTACATACAGACCCCTGGTTCTGATTGCTCTGTAATGTATGGTGACATGAGGGTCAGATATCTTTTGAATTTGGGAATGCGAAACTGACAGGAAGTCTTCTATTTAAAAAAATAAGAATATTATTGTATTAAAACAGACTACAAAAACTTGTCAGACACGAACTTTTCTTTCAAAGTTGTCAGAAGTTAACTTATTTTTTATGAAAACTTGCTAGACAACTGGGCTCTGACAGACGTTTGAAGACATAGGAAGAAGTGGGTACTTAACATTTAAAAAAACTGTCGGATTTTTGCGTAAATAGACGCTTTAGGACCGGAAAAAATTATTTGAATTTAAAATAATGTGGATTTGATGTAAAGCTACATTGACAAGCTAGATAATAAAATCGCTAAATTATATGATCAAAATTTTATTGGAAAAAATGAGTACTAGAAAGTTGTAAAATGTTAGTTATTCGCTTCTTCTACTTCTGTCTTAATTTAAAAGTCAGACCTATCTGCTATAAATGTTAAATTTAATTAAACCTGGAACCTAACGTAACACTGACCGGCATATTTTAATTACCAAGCATGTTAACAAAACAGTTCGGATTTAACAAGAGTCAGACACGTTTTGTCGAACCATGTTCGTTTTCTCCGAAACATTATCCTCACGTTGAGAGCTGATACAATTGACTTTTTTTACAATCGCTCGGGGTTCGGATCCAGAATTTATCGTGTTCAGTTTGCGGATTTACTTACATGTGACTTTGGTATTGGAACTGAAGAATGCCGTGACTCGTCTAAAAGTTGAAGAATTTGTATAAAATAAGTATACAAATTCTTTTTTACAGGCACGGGCTATAATAATTTTCTGCACATCAGAAAGTTAAGCGTCGCAAACGATAAAGAAAGAATTCGGAGAGAAATATAAGACAATTCCAATTTTATTACTTTCACAATATTAACAAATGATTCTCAATTTGAATTTACAACCATATGATTTGGAATCATAGTATGGATGGTATGGAATATATATAAATTTAAAAACGCATTGGCGTTTGTTAAAACCTTTAGAAACAGGAAATAAATCGGCAATTGGTATCACTCACCGGTAACAAAATACTTGGGAGATATAATCTGTGGCCCGATTTAAAGTAAATCAGAGTGAATTGCATACAACCCCTATTAAAGACTATGAGGGTGCTTCGTAGAAGGGACCACCTACGTTGTGTCTTTGATGAATATTTAAGGGTTCGACTAGGGAGCAGCGGAGCGATTCAAAGCGTTCAATCACAAATTTAAATGTCATAATCTGTTTTGACTCAGACACGGTAATGAAAATATATGAAAAGTTGTAGTTTTATTTAAGCTAGTTCGAGCATAATACTCCCAATGAAGTAGGTACCTTATTTACAAGAAATGTGCAAATTATAATTGAATATATAAGCGTAACTGACATTTGGCAACATAAAATTTCTTCAAACAATTTTAACGAATCTTGCAAATATCCTTCTTCAACATCTAGCTGTACAATAATAATATCTATGGACGCTTCACACCATGTCAGTCTGGCCCTGTGCTAAGTACCCGAGGGACTTGTGTTACAGG
>JAOTAV010085713.1:0-11973 GCA_026546445.1 Cyclargus thomasi | reverse complement strand
ACACACACACACACACACACACACACACACACACACACACACACACACACACACACACACACACACACTCACACACAAAAATCAAATTCGTCACAAAAAGTATTTCTGCCAAAGGCACAAGTTGTAATCGTATTTCACAGCAAGTTATCGACATTGTCGTATAGAGAGTGTAGAGTGTAGACGCAATAACAAAATGTTTACTCGCGTCTGCTTCCCCCGTCCGAGAAACTTTTGACGGCAATAAAGCTTCCGACGACCAAAAATGGCTATACGAGAATAGTTGACGAAGTTGTCGTCTAATAAATAAAGAGTTTAAATAGTTTCGTCGCAACAAAGTTATTTACGAGGCGACCAAAAGGAAGCAGACGTCACTTCGGTAGTGATGCGAATAATCGGCCGGCGTGTTTACCCCAACTCCGGGTAATGGCTCGGCCGACCGCCAAAAACTAGCCCGAACTGGCCGAAACCGGCTAGAACCGGCCATAGCTCGCGTCCTGGCACCGTTCGGAGATTTATGCAGCGTCAGCTCATAAACATGGGTGCCGCGTTGCGTTCCATTTTATCGACATGTAAAAAATTGCCAGATCTCCCCGCGTATCGGTCCAAAGGATCTCCATTCCGCTGCGGAAAATTTAGCGGACTGAATTTAGATGATCGTGTCACATAACTTTGCTGGTTTCGCTATTTGCGTGCTAAAACTTACTCGGCTCTATTTATGCGCTGTGAAATGCAGATTTCTGTATGAAACTGTTAATTGACTTAGCCGAAAATGTTGTTCCAGATATTTTTTCGAGGCGTGAAGCTGACAAACAGCAGTACCGCCGAAGGTATTTTATGCCTGCGAATTTTAGCTTTTAACGAAATTCATGTAACATCAAACACCGAATTGAAAAAGTTTCAATTTATAACGCGAACCCGCGAAGCGATGGAACGCAACAACAAAAAAAGTATTTTTTAGGCATTCCGTTAGGTACACTCACGCCAATTTTTTACGTTTCGGATGATTTGTTTTGTATTGGTAACGAACTGTTTGCGATGATACATAACCCTTTGGCTGGGGCCCAGTTCTGTGGAATATGCAGATAGGACTTTTTTTTATATTATCGATTGTAGTGGCGGATAGCTGTAGTGTAGCACTCTATTCGAGGGGTACGGTTGGGCGTATGTACGAGACGAGCGCTTCATTTTGTGGTCTGCGCTGGCGGGTTGCGCGAACTTTGCGCGAGGCGCTGAAGGGCTCAAAGCCTTTTAATTACAAACCGCCGAAACATACAAAGACAAATATTGGGTTTCGTTTGAAGTGAAATGATGAATTTTGCGGCAAGTCTTTTTATTCTGTCCGCCCGCCCGTATGACGCATTTAAATTTTATTGTTTTCGAGTTTGTTATTTGTCTTTGTGATGGTAAACGGATTATTGCTCGTGTATCATGGGCGTGTTTTTGTGACGCAGCTCTGACACGTGTGGACTTCATTTTTCTAATTTGGTGTATCAGTCTTTTTTGTACCGTAATTTTTTGCCTTTCCGATCTTAAACCGTAATAATTACAAATTCCTAATTTCAATCTAATAATATGATGTTTAATAGCTATTAGGTTAATAGCTATAATGTACGGTTCCGGCGTGATATACAATTTTTTGCTCAATGAAGTTGCGGGCACCACCTTGTTTATAATATTAGTTTTGATTCGTCGTCGCCAATTCCGTCAGTTTCTTTCCAATTCCTTATCCAATTCGACGTCGGTCGCTAATCCATCTGCGCTAACTACATCTGACGATACCGAATAAACTCGGGTGCGCAGAACAAGCCGCTAACTCAATTTGGCCCCAATATCACCGGGTTACCCTCTAATAAACTAATCCGAAGTGAGATATCCGGGCGGACTATATTATATTGAATTAACCGAATATCCGACCAATCCGAGATGTTTCTTTACGGACGAGAAGAACTGAAGACGGACGAATCGAAGTCATTTTCTCTTCGGATTTGATAGCGGACGGATCTGACAATAGAGCATAGGCATGATTTTTTTTCTTTCTGTGAATAAATTTATCGTTATTGTGAAATGATGTAGTCCAATCTATGTTTTGATTAAATTGAAAACAAAGAAGTTACAAGTACAGTTAGAGAAAGAGAGAGATCCGATATTGACTCTAAAGTCAAAGTCTATAAGCTGCATAAAAAAGTTAAAACTGAATTAGGTTTTGAGAAAAAGGGATGGGTAGAAAACTTAAATCGCTAATATCTTACTTATTTCTTAACAGAGTTCAGGGCTTTTTTGTCATTCTGTATATTATTCAGTCCACTGTCATTATAATTTGCATTCAATAAATTTTGTTTTACACGCATCCCTATTGTGTGCGGGCAAGTGGGCGTAGTTTCATGACATTTCATATATCGAACTCTAAAATGAGTTTCCTTAGTCGCGTTTGGCTCGTTCACTTCAGATAAATGTGCGTTTACAATGACGTAGACCCTCCCCCCTCTTGTCACAACGTGTAACGTTTCTGAGACCTCCCCACCCCTTCCCGGTAGTTCACTAAGTACACTTTTACTTCTTGTAATTCTTCTTGAAACCACCTCAATATTTTTCTTAGATTAAATTTTAGAAATGTGACGCAACAAATTACACAGGACCTCCCCACCCCTTGACACACGTCGTCGACAAGGGGTGGGCTTTTCACGTGTGACGTACTTTATGAACGGTCCCTAACCCCCTGAATCCAAATCAAGTCAAGAGGAATTGTTGATATCATATGTTACTGTGTTGATATAATATTATGTAGAATAATATTATGTTTGAGTTGAGTTATAAGCACCGTTATACTCTAGATGGTTGTTTATGTATTTTGTATGCTTTTTTTTGTGTAAATTCATCATAAATTATTTATTTTTATGGAACTTATTTCAGAATAAACGTGTTTTCATAGCCAAGAGTGCCCAGGATATATGACGCTAGTTTCACAGCAATAAGTAGTAATCTTTTAATATGTATTGGCTAGCTGGGACTGGCTTATCGACTATTTGACGTAGTTTTCTAGTTTAGAAATGGGTTTCATCTACACGAACCTAGCATTAGCTTCATAGTTGACTGACTCTAGCTTGTTAGCCTGGCATGAAAAACTAGATTTTTGTATCACGGGCATCCATACATACTTACTTAAAAATATTATAAATGCAAAAGTGTCCGTCTGTCTGTAACTTGTTTATGGTCAACCCGCCGAACCGATTTTGCTGGAGATTCTTTGAGTCCCGGGGAAAGGCATAGGATTTTTATCCCGAATGAATAGTACAGTTCCCGCGCGATATTTCGGTATAACGAAGTTCATCATCTAGTCACATTATATCTGGCGCAATGGCGTCAGATAATATAAAAATAGTCAAATAATAAAATAGAATAGAACTAATGAGTTCTTCAGTTAATGAAAGCCGTTGCCAGGTCTATTCAGCTTAGTTAATACCAGCTGTTGTCCGCAACTACGTCCGCTTGAAACTTTGTAAATAATTCGGCTCCAATTGGTCGTAGCCTCGTTCCTCGATTGGTGGACTAACCAACACAAAAATAATTTTTTCGATACTACTTCCTGAGATTAGCGCGTTCAAACAAACAAACTCTTCAGCTTTATATTATTAGTCAATATGTTTGTATTGAGTATGACTGATATTGGACCCTTAATAGATTCCCTTGTACCAATACACGGGATCACAGGATTAATGTGTAATTAATTGATTCTCGATATTGAGTTACCAGTACATATTAAGGATCGAGTTTGGTTGTCTGTATTGCTTGAACTTGTTGGAGTGTATTTGGCAACATTATTGTTTTTGATAGTTAAAAATTAATGAAAATGTCTCTAAAACACACACGATATGATATGCAAATAAAAGTTGCAGCTAAAAGCAAATAGCGAGTTGAACTCGCGCACGAAGGGTTCCGTACCATTGGAGAGCAAAAAATTGAGAGCTTGTGTTTTCTGCTATAGCCGTACACGAACTATTAAGGAATAACGCGTTGTGGACGACATCAAAGCGACACCTATTAGCAAAAAACCGAAAAGTGGCAAAAAATTACGTTTCCTACGAGAACCAACCTTCAAATCTAATTTATGTTGTTTTTTTTTATTTGTTATTATAACGGCAACATCTGTGAAAATTTCTGTTCTCCAGCTATTACCGTTCTTGAGATACAGCCTGGAGACAGACAGATAGACAGACAGACGGACAGATATCGTATTCTTATCATTAGGGTCCCGTTTCTACCCCTGGGATACGAAGCCCTAAAAAAATGTATTTTGTAAGAGCAAACTCATGTCGCTGGGCGCTCGCTTCTCCCATTTCTTTCATTCCAATCCATCCAGTAGTTTTGTCGTAATTGACGGACAGACGTCCAAAAAAAGTCTTACGAAATGACATTTGTATTAGTTAGAATGTGTTTTGTTTTTATTATTATGTGTATGTTTTTTGTTTCGCTGAACGTTGTACACACAAAACTTTGTCGTGGAACTAAACTAACTACACAATTTGTTGGCGGACGCCACAATGCGACCGTAGGTAAATACCGAAACTGAAATAACTTTATACTAATGAAATGGAATATTCTAGAACTACGGAGCGGTCGAGGGGCGCAAAATAATCAAATATTATGGTCATTGGTAGATGCTTGTTATTTTAGTAGCAAAAAGAAAAGAAGATAGTTATTTTTTTGCCATACAAGAGCTGTGATGAAAGCTCGACTGGAGAAACACCACGGTGTCACAAAAAACTGGCGAGATACGGCGTTGACCGCTATGTGTATTTCATAAAAAAATTACGTTCTTAATGCAAAATACACAGTTTTACCTGATATCACCCAAAACGTTTTAATCTCGTCAATTTTTTTTATTTTTTTCGATTAATTACAGAGATTAGAAATTTCCTTCACGATGGGAGCTTCTCTTCGTGTTATAAAAAGTGCTTTATAGAGACCTCTGGCAATCACTCGTGTAAATTATAAAAACTCAAGGGTCACTCACTCATCACCAAATCCCAGAAACTACAAGTGATACGAGTTTCAAACTTTGCATGCGGGTTATTTTTAAGACGTAGGTGCTCGCTAAGACGAGATTTTTTGGAATACAAACCCTAAGGGTTGTTTTTGGCGGTTAAGAGTTTGTACGAAAATACTTCTCAACGCAGGCGAATCTGCGGGCGTATGTCCTCCGTCGGCGTTTAAACGCCTATTTTATTTCCCCGCCCGACGAATATTACAGTGTAATTATGTTGTTACATCCACCCTCGCTACCGTAATTTCGGGGTTGCCAGGCAAAGGCTTACGCGTCCGAATAAGTCGTTAAACAACACGAATTCGACACTTGACATCCAGGTAATAACTGCTGTTTTGGACAGAGAAACTAGGCCGATTTTTGTTCCTTTTTTAAATTGGTACGGAGTCGAAATGACTTGGATGAATAGCGTTAATGATAACATGGGACAGGAAGTAAAGATGCAATTCATTGATGGTTAGAACGGTGGCGGTCGCAAGCGTTCGTCGCGTCGGGCGAGCAGTGCACGCCACATAAATCATTACATACGCTGATAGCACTGATACATCGCCCCATCTCGTGCCGCGCTAACGACGGCGACGCCTCGCTCGGAAATTGCAATACTCATATGTCACAGAGCGGAGCCAAGCATTCCCATTGATGCGGAATGCATTGCGCCCCGACCAGTCGACCCGGACCCTTCCCTCCTTTATTGGCCGACCGCTTGCTAACCGATTATCCCCGATTTAGGGCTCCGAATATAATTGCCAGCGACAATCGTCATCCAGCAAAATGACATTCGTTCGACGTGATATTTCACATATCAATTCGAGATTTCCATTCCACTCGTCTGATTGCGATCGGTGTGTTCTATTAAAACGTCCTTGTGGAGCCGACGGTAATAAATCGGTGTTATAACAGCGTCTATCTAAAAATTACCTGGAGATAGCTTATTAGGTGAGATCGAAAAATTCAACGCTAAATAGCAGCATAAATTCTAGAGATTCCAGTGCACTGAGTTGGGAATTTCCAGCCGACGCTGCAGAACTGCAAATAGGTCCATTATGTAATAAAATGCAGTTGTATAAATCAGCGGTAAACCACCGGCCGGTGTCTAATAGTCTTATTAGCGAGAATAACAAAACGGGACCGATTATAGCTGCTGCAGTGTCCGTCCGTATGTCATACAGCCACACCACTCGGTTACGGACTGCTCGTTAGACTGCTGTTTAACTAGGTTAAAATATCAATAACCAGCTTCTGTACGCCATTCGTTGAATCTTAAAAAGGTTTGAAACATGTTAAATATTTGGATACAAGAAGACCTGATTTTTGTTGTGAAGGTTTTTTTGTTTCCAGAACTGAAATTAAAATTAAAATGTAATTTTTTTCATTTCGGTTTCAAGATAATGAAAATCTAAGTTTTTTTTACATCGCAAGTCAAAGACTTTGTTACTTCTAATATCTAGGAGACTGAATAAGTGCAGTCTATTATAGTTTGTTCGTGGGTGAATTTGGTATGCATTTTTGGTTGGTCATCGACGGCTTAAATCAACATTGACCTGACGTGACCTGTTTCTGTTTCCCCTTTGACGGAGACTCGTTAAATATTGCATTGCTGTTCGTAACAGTATTTAATCGCCCGTTAGGTGAATACCAGGAATTATTTTTACCATCTCAAGTATAAGTTCTTTATATGGAAAATAGTGGACCCGACGGGCGTTATCCTGCCGCGCTACCGTTGCCTTCAACTCATGAAAAAATTCACCAAAACCGATTCAGTCTTTTGAGAGGAGTTCACTTAGGAAGGATTATGGAGAGAATTATATATATTAAGATTAAAACAAGGTATAAAATTTAGTAGGATGATAAGTTTTGATCAGGTGGACCGCCATTTGTCGGTTGCAAACATCAAAAGGTAAGTGCTTTGACGCAATGGGACAGAAATGAGAAATTTGATATGATTACCCAATCCATGCTTCCATTTCCGTTGCAGTATCACTTTGAGCCTTAGGATGGTGGTCAAAGGGTTTCAAATGCAACGGCAAATCAATCATATCAGTTGCAGGGAGTAGTTAATTCAGTATCTGGATGTAAATGGTATTCACGGACTGTAATGAACTGGTACGTATCGATGTTATCAATATGCAAGCATAATACCCTGCCAGATTAGGAGAATTACTAGCTATGACCGATTGACTGCCATCATCATCAGCATTCAGAAAGTAGTCTTCAAAACGAAAGCTCAACATGACAAAAGAAAGCTCAACTTGGCAAAAGACTTTGAAAGAACCGTGGTTTTTTCATCGTAGATTAGTGGGGGTGGTATTATTTAAAATTCTGTAATAATCTATCTACCTTATCTTAATTATCTTAATCATCTACTTTAAGAAGAATTTGAGGTAATAAAACCTAATTTTTTATTTCTTTCTTTACTAGCTTTTGCCCAAGGCTTCGCCCGCGTGGAATCCAAAGGTAAAGATGCTATTTTTTTAAATAACGTAATGTTTTTCCAACATCAAAAGTAGCCTATGTTACTCTCCATACTTTCAACTAACTCTATGCAAAAAATCAATTCAATTGGTTGCTTTGTTTGGGTATGAAGGAAGGACATACAAAAAAACACACTTTCCCATTTATAATATCAGTAAGTATTAGCCCACTTTTGGCCTAAGGCCTCTCCCTAAGTCTTCCATCATTCTCTACGTGCCACTATTAAATTAGCGTCTAAAATTATAATAGAATAAAATAGGAATACTAATTGCTGTTCAATTATAAGCTCATAAGCTAAACATTACCACCAAGTCACATTTAAATTGCTTTTTTGCCGCCGGGATTCCATTAAAAAGGTATTTCCCTCAATTCTTAAATCGTCCGCACCGGCAAAGCGGTAACTCCGCAGAATTTCTCTTCCAATTTGTGTTTGTCGGGAGCGTATCTCATACAATGTTGCATTACATTTTTTCCCTCTCCGTCGTCTTGGAGTAAGCGATTCAATTTAGAACGTCCGCCGGTCCGTGCGGGAATTCCGACTCACATACGGGCTCGGCTGCTCAGACTTGTGTTATTTGTTTCGAATCATTTTGTTGTTAGTTTTTTTTTTTTATTTCCGTGTTAAATTTTCTTTTTTGTTTCACCGTTTCCGATTCGTCCACGCCAACGAGCCGTTGGCGATCGAGCGTACAAACGGTATTGGTGATTCGATTGGGCAAATCGAAATATCTTCACCTTTTTTGGGCAAATCAAACTGCCATATCTCTTTCATATTACTATATCTTTATAATTGTGAGTAACAAGTTTTTAGATATTAATTTGGAGTTGGATCAAACTATGCCTCGTGTCAGTTTCAATGTTTGACCAACTTATGAGTGGATATAACTTTCACGGTGTCCGGGGCGTAATTTTAACGCCGAATTCCGAACGTGAGTCGCGAAACTGCGGCGCAATTATAACTTTGGATAATATAAATAGTTTTTGATATAAAGTTCACCAGTTTGTGTATATAAATGCATCTATTTTGTGGTACTGTTGTCTTTTTGGTAATTAAATCATGTGTTTTTGTTTTGTTTTATTTATTATTGTCATGTAATGTCATTGCTGGTTTCATTATAATAATATGCCGTTTTATTTGCCTTTTGTTAATTTAGTGATAGCGCTTTTGAATGGATTTATTTAGGTGAACTAATTAGCAACTCTTTAGAACAAACTGCTGCCAAAAACATAAGTAACCTAAGCCAAGAACTTGAGACCTTTAGCACTAAGACTCGGTTGGCTTAACCTAACGTGAATAGTGCATAAAGCAAGTCTGTAAATAAAAATCTAAAGCCATCAGTATGCTCGGTCCGCGCTCTCGCTGCGTCTGTGGTCGGAGTTTGTGGTTATTTTTAATTAATGCCAGACAGAGCAGACACCAGCTCAGTTAAGGCGGGATGTTCATTAGCTGAATATCGCGGCTTGTTTGACTTTTGATGTCGGAAGCTCTACTTTCAAACGGCAAATATTGGAAGTCGACCGAATGCTGCCGTGCTACTATAACGACGTCGTTTTGCCTTTGTGAGAGTAGGACGCAGCATTCAAATTCGTTCGTTTGAGTCTCAAACGGTTTTGGAGTACGATTACTGGAATGACTTAGTGTTGGAACGCTTGGCGACTGTTTTCACTCTATTTGCAGAGTGATCAGAGTGATTATACTTTAGGCTGTTTAAGTGCGTATACTGTTAAAGTATAGTAGTGCTGAAAGAGTTTTTTTTTCTAACTTTTGTATAGCCCAGCTATGTGTTTTATTTTCCAAGCATTCTAGATCATACTTAAAAAGCTGTTTGTTAAAAAAATTTATGCGATTATTTTTTACGAATTAATACTAATCGAAATTTTTAAACCGTGAATTGATTAACTGTACTAAGTACATTATTCTTTATAAAGTAATTTTTTATTATATTTGTGGTATTGAATATAAAGAGTACGGCGTCGTGTAAACTCTACCTTATTCTAAATAAATTCATGCACTAGCGGTCTAGCTCATAATACAGTCTACACATGTAATAAGCAGTTGGCTGGCGCCAGTTTTTGTATGGCTTTGGTTTGTGATTTCATGTCACGAATGTTCCATTATAAAAGTAACTTAGTACATTGAAATTAAATGGCTTTATGCTATTTTGATTCAATTTTATCAAAGACAGGGTAATGTGATAATAGCCGATTATCAATAATTACTGGTAAATAAATTTTAACTAAATTTTAACTTAATTCTAAGTCATTTAACTTCATGTAAACACAAAATTTAGTAGCAAGTGGCAAGTTAAATGACTTAAAATTAAATAAAAAATTTAGTCAACTACTTATCTACTTAATAAACCAGACATAACATCGGAAGAGGCGAGTACCAAAAATGATTCGCATTACCTAAGGGGGAAAGGTTGGGGAAAGGGGAAAGGTGATTTGATTATATATTATTTAGCGTTGTGATAATTATTCCTTTACGCCTTAATTACTACGTTTATACTGCAAAAGGTACGGTGTCCTACAATAAAATAAAAATCCGGCCAAGTGCGAATTGGACTCGTTAACGAAGACAAAGAGGTAAAACTTGAGAAAACGTCTCTCTGAAAGTCTGACTGCTTTAAATGGTCATGGTATGTGAAGTGACAGGGAGATGTTGAAATACTGCTGCGCCATCTACTATCAATAGGACGAAACCGTCGAAAAAACACGTTCGTTGTATGAGGGCTGCTCTTAAGCCTTTTATTTATTTTGTTTTTATATAAATATTCTGTGAAAATTTCAACTCTCTAGCTATTACCCTTCTTGAGATATACGTACAGACAGACATACACGCAGACAGATGGACGGACATCGAACACCTAGTAATAGGGTCCCGATCATACCCTTTGGGTGCGGTACCCTAATAACTGATAAATGCAAGTCAATTAAATACTAAACAAGTTAGCGATATTAGAGCAAACGCCAACTCTTAAAAATAAACTAGTTGGATCGTTTGAGTTAAATTTAAATTCGAAGTATCTTCAGTAAGAAACGTTAATAAAGTCTCACTCCCGAAGTAACGCAAGTTATGAGTTCACTCTAGTTACAAGTAGTCTTGATACTTGTAGATTTGATCCACTGAAGCTGTTTGATACTTTCGCACTTAATTATTTAAGCACGTTCATCGTGAACAACATGTTTAGCGCGTCTCTGTCCGCAAAAATAAAAAAAAAAGCTAACGGAACCGTTGCGTAAAAAGAAGCGGTATGTTGTCTACTGTATATTTGTATAAAATAACAACACGAATCGGTGCAGGCACCCATCGGCCCATAAAGTTAGCGCATTACAAAAAAACTTTTGAGCTCTAGTATAACTAACCTAAAGTAAAACTACTCCGCTCTTTAGTATTTTTGTTGTAACGTTTGTAGAGTCTCTCTGATTGGTGATAAGTAAAGGTTGAGTCCCGATAATAAAAATAATATATTGTTCCTTTTACCAATTATAAGGTATTAAACAAGTGACACTAACTAACAGGCTATAATAAGACTTGTACAGTGAACATATTGTCTTATAAACTATGTGTAAGGATGCACTTTTGTGTGCCCCTACAAAGTTAATAATATTCTTTGTAACCAATTCCTGATTTTCTATTCTAGTTATTCTTTTGTTATTAGCTCCTAAAAACCTTTTTATTATACAATAAAAAAGTTTCTAGGAGTTTTGAACGAAAGAAATACTGTTTCGACTTGTAATCATTTGTGTTCAGTGTAAATTGAGAGCTGTAACTCTAAAAAGGATAAATAATGCATTCGAATCGTGATTGTCCCTCGCATTTTAAACGTCAACTGAAAAAGTAATTGGCTCCCTCCAAAGAAACTGAACGGGGTCTCCATTTAATATATAAATAAAGAAAAATGTCTTTCCAGTTCTGTTTTAAAATAACTCCACAAACGGACTCACTAAAACATTCCCTTTACGATATAGATGTGTCTTAAGATGTAAAGCTTCTTTTGTCTGACGTTTCTATTTTAAAGGTATTCGAAAATTCGAAACACGAAGCAGTAACAAAGCAAATGGGAATCTTGTACAATAATAGTGCAATTCGGTTGCGCGAAAATAGTCGAGAAAAAGAGGATTGCCAAATTGCAACACGCTAATTCTAGTGTCTCTACTGTCAGCCCGCGGAGAACGTCTGCAAAATTCGGTTATTTTTGAAATTTTATATTGTCTGGAAGTTATAATCACACAGACAGACTTACAAAATAACAGACATGTCTATATTATACTCGCAAAAAAAAAGGTTTAAGTTTAGTAAATTAAGGTTTTAATTTATTAAGCTTAAACATCTTTTCTCGTGAATATTTTCCGCGTACTTTTAATTTATATTCCGCGAATATTTTCGCGGAATATTGCTAAAAATCTTAATTTACTAAACTTGAAGCTATGGATTTCCGCAAAGTAACGCCTGATTC
>JAOTAV010085702.1:0-11974 GCA_026546445.1 Cyclargus thomasi | reverse complement strand
AAAAATCTTAAATATGTGTATAGTATAAGAGTATTAAATATATTTCCGTTGTCTGGTACCTGTAACACAAGTCCCTCCAGACTGACGTGGTGTGAAGCGTCCACAGATATTATTATTATTATTAAATATTTTTTTTTGTCATACATACTAGTTTCATAGAAATAGCAAGATTCATCATTAGAACAGAGTACTAGGATAGGAAAGTAAGGCTTATTTATGATACGAGTATTAAGTGCTCGATAAGTGCTAGCGATTTGCGACTAAATAAATAAATGTTGTAGATACAAATTATTTTTTTTATATAACGTGTTTGATGTTTAATTATTATTAAACATCAAACACGTTATATACAATACATTAATGCAATTTAGCAGCACCTCTAAACACAATAAGGGTTTGTTCCGGTGCCGTGTTTATATTAAACCAAACAGTTCATAATGTAAGTTAAATGTGGGTAGAAAAAAAAAATTCATAAATAATATACAATGTCTTAATTATAACCCTTTTTTGACAATTTGATAAAACTTCTGACATAGTTGTACAATATTTCAATAAAAATAATACAAAATATGATAGCAACAAGCCATAAATTAAATGATATTTAGTGTAATGTTGCCAGCTTTAAATAATGTTGACCGTCTAGCAGTATGTTATGGTAACACCCGTGTACATCTGGCTCTATGCCAAGAAAAAGCCAACTCGTACAGTGTCCCAGTTATGACAATTTGGCACACTATTTTGCCAAACATAGGCAAAAAATAAGGACGCCTACATTTTCTTACCTAACTAAAGTATGTAGATTGCAGTCTTTTTTTCTTAGAATTCTAATTGATTCACTTGCCTTGCTATTTTTGACAGGTTTCAAGTTTTTTCATTTCTCGTAAAGTAAGGCCGTTTGTCCACCAACACCGTCAACCGAGAACGAGATTATTTCGGTCCATTAAGATGCTACTTTATGACATAGATCACTGATTTCATTTTCATCTACGCCTTTAATGACGGTGATGACATTGACGATAGAGCTATGTCGCTAGAAAAAGAAACCTTAGCCTAGATTATAAAGTTACATTTTATTGGTCCGAAATAATCTTGTTCTCAGTTGGAGGTGGTGGACAAACGGCCTAAGCCATATTTATTTTTAATATGGAAAAGTGATGCTTGGACACGATATTGACGAAAAAAAAATGAAATAATAATTTATATTTCTTTTTCTTCTTAGAACGGTCTGAACGCTATCCACCTTGCGTCTAAGGACGGCCATGTCGAGGTGGTCCGAGAGCTGCTACAACGCGGAGCTGCCATCGACGCCGCCACAAAGAAGGGAAACACAGCCCTGCACATCGCGTCTCTAGCTGGTCAGGAAGCTGTTGTCAAGTTACTGGTGCAGAATGGTGCTCAAGTGAGTAGAAAGATCCTTTTTAAAATGATTTTGTCCATTTCATGACTACCATCACAGTACCAAGAAAGTGAGACTAAAGCAAAGATAATGTTTAGTTGCCACTGAGAAAGTTAACCCAGCCTTTCACATCGCATCTCTAGCTGGTTAGGAGGGTACAATCAATTTGCTGGTGTAAAATAGTGCCTAAGTGAGTAGAAATATCTATTAGCCTTAAAAATATTGAGGTAGATGAGATGATGCAAAGATTATGCCGATACGTCACTAAGAAGGGTAACACAGACCTTCACACCACTCAATGGTGCTCAGGTGAAAAAAAGACCAAATATTAGCTTTAGAAGTAAGAGTCGTTTAGAAGTAACAAAAAAAGAAGCGTCAAGGTTGGTTGAGAATGTTCTTTAGGTGATGTTAAAAAATAAGAAAGACCAAATATTAGCTTAAAGGTAAAAGCCGTTTAGAAGTAACAAAAAAAGAAGCGTCAAGGTTGGTTGAGAATGTTCTATAGGTAATGTTAAAATTTACCGTGGCATTCAGATGTCGGAAGTACTAAGCTGTTAAAACTGGATTCTACGCTAGAATAATATATCAAAACTTGTAAATACTTAAAGCCCGTACAGGTATCGTCTAGAGAATTGACACTTGGTTGCAAGGCAGGCTTCTATTGTAATGTCAAATAAAAAAAAAAACTTTAATAGTATCTTAGTTTTCATTGGAATTGAAAACAAAAACGTTCAGTACAAATCCAAACAAAACTTTGTATTAATATGATCTTCATAACAGCAAAAATGAAAAAGCTTAAAAACAACAGTAAAATGTAAGCCTTTTCATCGCTTAAGCACTGAAATGAATAACACTTTTACTAAACTCGTAAATTTAAAATACGGTAAGTTAAAAGCCTAGGCCACAGCTTACAGCAATGTTCACCCGTTGACCTGCTTTTGAAATATCTCACTCGTATAAAAGTATTCAATATTTACTATCAATTCACCGCTTTGAATGTTAACGAAGTTTCTGATTTACGATTATTATTTTTCATTGATGGGATCTTTGTTTTAGTTTTCATATTTTGATACGTTAACTGGTGTCATTTGTTTTATTTTTACTCGGTAACCTGCTTTTGTTTCACTCGTATAAATGTATTTATTATTTACTGTCACACTATTCATTACTTAAGTGTGACGAAACATTCTGATTTATCGTTTTTTGATTGAAAAGAAGAATATAACAGATTTCTATTTTGACGACATAAAAGGATTAGCAGAGCGCACTCACATGCAAATAATATGTTAAACGGGTACAATAAGGGTTAGATATTTTTAACATAACGTAAAACATAGTATCTCATAAATAGATAACTTAAGATTCGTAAAAAAGGTGTTAACTTCTTTAGCTGTGTCCCGTGAAACTTGTTTAATGTTCCGTGCGTCGGATAGGCATGTACAAATTCGGTCCTGATGCTGATCTCTCGTCTGTCGTATCCGTCATCCGTCCCACTGGTTAATGAGAGTAAAGGAAGAGAATGTGTTCTTGTGTCCTGCGCATACACTTGGGTACAATAAATTACTGCGTAAGTGACCTTTCACTGAAACCGGCCACCGACGCCTGTCAGCGAAACCAGTGTGGGAGTTATTATTCTATATTGTGAATAAAACCTTTATGCATAGACTACTGTATTTTTGTTCCAGGTTAACATCCAGTCCCAGAATGGGTTTACGCCACTTTACATGGCCGCGCAGGAGAACCACGACGGAGTTGTCAAGTTCCTACTCGCCAATGGAGCTAATCAGAGCTTGGCTACAGAGGTACCTACTAATTTTTTTAAATGTTGACTGTATGAAAATCTAAAATGCTAAAACTTGTAGTTAACATCGCAAAAAAAACGGCAATATTGAATCGTTGTAATTGGGCATAAATCTTCATATGAAACGTTAAAATTCGTATCAAATTCCATGCCAAGACATTGTAAAACCTCGACCACTTAAATTTCAAAGGAAACGCAAAATATTTTTAATTATAGAGATATTTTAAGTAACCGAGATAAAATTTTTTAAGGCTTTATTGTATTTTGATCTAAAAATTTATTATCTACAACGCCCATAGTGACCTATTAAAGTCTAGTACTGGCAAGCTATTGGCTTACTAAATATACTCGATTAGGACGGCTTCACACCACTCGCGGTGGCGATGCAGCAAGGCCATGAGAAGGTAGTTGCTGTGCTCCTGGAAGCGGACACCCGCGGCCGCGTGCGGCTGCCGGCGCTGCACATCGCTGCCAAGAAGGACGATGTGAAGGCTGCCAATTTACTGCTAGAGGTAAACACTAATTTTGAAATAGTTTTAATTCAATATCGTTATAAAAAAAATAATATGAGAAAATGTTTTTTTTTAAATTATGAGTAAAGGCTATGGTCTAATTTAAACCTCAATTCTGTAATTTAATGTTGTTTATAAAGTGAGACGACGACGATTTTTTTTTGCTATTTTATGATTTTTTTGGGAATTTCATTGATTTACTCGTATTGTGTAAAGAAATATATAAAGAAATGCTCCTATACAGTAAAACCTTTTTATTACACTCTCTTAAATCCTTTGCTTCTATTATATTCTAGAACGAACACAACCCCGACGTGACGTCGAAGTCTGGCTTCACGCCGCTGCACATCGCGGCACACTACGGCAATGAAGCGGTCGCGAGACTGCTGCTCGCCAAAGGCGCTGATGTCAACTGCGCCGCCAAACACAACATCTGCCCGCTGCACGTCGCAGCTAAGTGGGGTAAGAGTATTATTCATTTTATTAGGCTTTTGACATCCAAAAAAATCGCAAATTTTTGTTTCTCGCATAAAAATTTTATGCAGTGCACAATACTATGTGCGGTATTTGTTCCTAATTAGTTGAAGAGTTAAGCAAGAAGCTAAAACGAATTTAGTGATACAATCTATGATATACTGTTACTGATAAGTAACAAATAGTATGTACTTATAATGAGGGAAATTGAAAGAGAGAGCCAGTTGACGGACCTACGTCATTTGGTCGGAATAAGTCAATTCCATGTAAGCTGCGATCTGTCGGCTATGAGTTTGACATAACCCGGCCAAATTACTTAGATCCACAATCTGTATCTCTTTCAACTTCTTTGATTGTACCTTCCAATAAACCTTCGATCGCGCAAAGGTCTCTTTAAAATTGTTTTTTGTCACTACTATATTACTCCAGCCTAATTGGTACTAACCCCAGCTGGCGAATCTATTTTTATTGGTCAAGATTGTTTTTTAAATTTTTCTTGTCTCTCACAAACAGGCAAAGAGAACATGGTGTCTCTTCTATGTGACAACGGCGCGAACGTGGAAGCTCGCACGCGCGACGGTTTAACTCCGCTGCACTGCGCCGCGCGGTCCGGCCACGAGCGTGTAGTTGAGGCTTTACTGGACAGAGGCGCGCCCATCACTAGCAAGAGCAAGGTAAACGATACAATATTACATAACAAAATATTGTCAGATTAATAATTATAATATTCTTAAATTAATAATTTATTTTCACATAGGGTTTTAAGTTTGTAGAAATATATTCAATAATTAATTGAGTTAAATAATTTGTACACAGAACGGCCTAGCCCCCCTCCACATGGCCGCGCAGGGTGACCACGCGGAGGCGGCCAGGGTGCTCCTGTCTCGCCGGGCGCCCGTCGATGACGTCACAGTGGACTACCTCACCGCGCTGCATGTAGCAGCTCACTGCGGACACGCTAAAGTCGCCAAGCTGTTGTTGGACAGGTAAGAAACTTAATTGAAGGCCGAGTGGAACTAGCATAAAGGTATGCTTTCACCCAATCTAGGCAGTAGCGCCAAAAAATATTTAACAGTGTTTAAATAATTACATTCGAAAAATCGCTCATTATTTCCCGTATATTTTATCCTTGCAACTTGAAGGTAGATTGCATACTTTTATTATTCAAATTTATTTTCTCGGTTCTAAAGCCTTTAATGACAAAAAAGCGGCTAAGTGCGTATCGGTTTCGCCCATAAGGATTTTATAGCAGCGAATAGGCAACATAACATGAACCAAAAATTTTTTTTTTAATTTTTATGTTTTAATTTTTTTTTCATTTACTTTAGGAATGCAGACGCCAACGCTCGAGCCCTAAACGGCTTCACGCCGCTGCACATCGCATGCAAGAAGAACAGGATCAAGGTCGTAGAACTGCTGTTAAAGTATGGAGCAAGTAAGTTGGAAAACGTCACCCTTAAAACGGAAGACACGGTCATTGAACCCTGTGTTCTATTTGCATACAAAAATCTTTATTACGACGAATGTAAAAAGAAATTTATATCTCTATCTCGTTTTTCACGAGAATAACGTAGAGATGGAAAATTCAAAATAAATGTTATGTATGAAAAATTTTCTGGAATGAACTATCACCAGCATTATTTACGGACCGCTACGACCTACTAACCTTCAAGAAGAGAGCGTATTCCTTCTTAAGAGCCCTGCAACGCACCTAAAACTATTCTAATGTTTCTAGTGTCTATGGGCGGCGGTAGTTGCTTTCCATCAGATAACCCGTTTGCTCGTTTACCCTTATTTTATAAAAAAATGTCCGTTCATATCCAAGGAAAATAAACTGTGTATCATCATTGTTAAAAATAATTGTGTACTTATCCATCTTTTAATAATTATTATCAAAATTCCTAGGTATCCAAGCAACAACAGAGTCAGGGCTGACTCCGCTACATGTTGCTTCGTTTATGGGCTGTATGAACATCGTCATATATCTACTGCAGCATGAGGCCAACCCTGACGTGCCAACTGTCAGGGGAGAGACGCCTCTTCATCTTGCTGCTAGGGCTAATCAGGTATAATTCAAATTTAATAAACTTGGTGTGTGTACTTCTAGAACTTTAATCTAAATCAGAAATATTTTTTATTATATCTATTTTTGCGTATGAAAATGAAGCAGCGCGTTCACTTCGTCGGCATTAAAGCGTACGGATCGGACGAATTTGTTGGTTTTTTGGGACGAAATTGATTTGTATGGAACTCATTGGCGTATCCATTTTTCGGCCACCCGGACCCCTATCATAGGCATATAAAGGGGTGGCCCTTTATACGCCTATGATACTGCGTGCTCTGGATTAGCAATTTTGCACCTGACGCCGGTATTGTTGTTGACGTCATCCACGGTGAACGCAGCCTGGAGCTAACATTAGGATTAATTTGACAAACATTTGAATGTAACATTAGCAACATTGTATTAAATCAAAACTTATTTCAGACGGACATAATCCGAATCTTGCTCCGTAACGGCGCAGCGGTAGAGGCGACCGCTCGCGAGCGTCATACGCCACTACACATCGCGTCACGACTGGGCAACGTCGACATTGCCGTGCTGTTGCTGCAACATGGCGCCGATGTTCGTGCGCTGACTGCGGATCATTACAACGCTTTGCATATAGCTGCTAAACATCATAATCATGATGTGAGTATTCTCATTCTGCCTATTTGCCATAATATAGCAAGGGTCATTGATGTTCTAACTTTGCTGTGTTGTTACTGCAACATGCTGCCGTCCTCAAGCTTTGATGCTTATTAAAAAAAATCGAGTCGTTTTTGACATTTTGATGCCATCATAATCAGAAGAAAAAGCTCTCTCGACGTGTATCAGCAAAATATTTGTAGCTTTTATAGTTATCGAGTTATTAAAATTAATATTGCCGTTATAAAGTACGAAGCCCATAGAAAAACTGCGGCGTTTTTTGCTCATAACTCGAAAAGTACTTTTCGTACATAGCGGCATTTTTGCTTGAGGACGGCAGCATGGCAGTGTTGTGCGCGCATTGATTGTCGATTATTTTAATGAGTCGCATATAGCTGCTAAACCTTACATCCTAATCATGACGTAAGGATACATATTCCGCCATAGTAGCAAGGGAAATTGTTATTGTAACCACTTAGTAAGTAACAACTTTGACTTTGTCGTGGTGTTGCTGCAACACGGCCCCAATGTTCGTGCGTTTACTGCGGATCATTACAAGTTACAACGCGTTGCACGTAGCTGTTAAACGTCATAATAATTATGTATATAAATTTATGTAAGTATTCTCATACTACCTTAGTTACAAGGACGATTGTTTTTCTAACGACTGGGCAACATTGGTTTTGCTGTGACGTGGCTGTATTATAGCTCTAGCATTAAAACGGGATGTAATCATGACGTAAGTTAGCATGTTTTCTTTGATAAGTCCAGGTCCTACTTCAACTGAAAATTAGAAGATGCTTATAATATTTTTACGGCTTTGTCTCAGCCTGCTGGGATACTATACCTAAAGAAATTAAAACACTGCAGTAATTATATTAACTAGAGGTGGACCTGTATTCGAAATTCTAACATAAATATTTAAATTCATAGGGTAGAGGAGCTATAAAATAACTGTAATCTATATTTAATTCAATCACAGACTTTAATTTGCATAAAGGACTCGTTACCACGCCATTAAATTGTATTTAAAAAAATCAAACTGCAAAAAAAGAATTTCGTATATAAGTAGCTTTTATTTATAAAAAATATGCAAAATTAAATCATATTTTAAAATAATATGGTATTCCACGCTCCTCCTTCATATCAACTATAACTGGGAGAAATTTCATGCTTTCACATCTACGCGTCTTTTTTAAAAAGGGGTACAGAGTTTCCCGCCCGCGGTTATATATACATAATTTATGTCATAATCCTAATGACATATTAAATAAGCCCTTCTACTTTTCTCATCAAATAAAATATTTTCAGGTGGCATCAGCGCTGATAGAACACAACGCCCCACTAACAGCAACTACCAAAAAGGGATTCTCAGCTTTACATCTGGCAGCCAAATATGGGAACTTAAAGGCAAGTTTAATAGAGACATAGGCTTCATTGTCTTAGAAAATCGTATACCTGTGAAACCCTTCCTTCTTGGATCCTTCGTTTCTCAAAGTTTACAATAATACTAGTTGACCCCGCAGACGTTGTCCTGCCGAGCTATTTTGTGAATGTAAACCATTCTTAGATCCCCTTGAACGCACACAAAAAAAAAAACATCAAAATCGGTCCAGTCGTTTAAGAGACGTTCAGTAACATACACACTCACATTATATACATAAAGATACGCTTTACGTTTATCGTCCCAAATTAATACAATCTTATTTTCGTCATACCCGTAATCAAAGCTTAAAAGCAATCCTCCGTGGCACTCTCTTAGGTGGCCAACCTGCTCCTTGCCCACGGCGCGTCTCCCGACCAGGCCGGCAAGAACGGCATGACACCACTTCACGTCGCCGCCCAGTACGACAAGCAGGCCGTCGCCAATACACTGCTGGAGAAGGGAGCTGATGCCAAGGTGACTGCTTAAATTCTATAACCAAAATGCGATCTCATACTGAATAATAAAATGTCGGGTGATATGTCCTTTACCGATACCATTAATAAAATTCAAAATACCGGACGTACTTAAGGGTCGATAGAGTAATAATTGCTAGAGGTGTTCAAAGATCACCAGAGCATTAATTTTTAAAAGCTGAGCTAAGCTGCTTTGCAAGGTATATTTTTGAGAAACAAAAGAATTTTGTTTTGCATGACTTTGCTCAACGCAACGATTAATCACACATTTCCATTCAGGCGGTGGCCAAGAACGGTCACACTCCTCTCCACATCGCGGCGCGTAAGAACCAGATGGAGACGGCAGCGACTCTTCTCGAGTACGGCGCCCTCACCAACGCCGAGTCCAAGGCTGGGTTCACGCCGCTACATCTAGCTGCTCAACAGGTTAACATTGATACGAATTTGTCATGAAAAAAATAATGACTTCTCCACTCCTTAATTGGAAAAGTCGTGGAGGCCGCAATTAAAAAAATTTAAAAAGTACTCTTCTTTATTATTTTTAACAAAAAATTAAATCCGACTTCATAACTCTATGCTTTCAGTTCTTAAAACAACGCCGAAAACCCCAAAGTCGTATCTGTAAGGAATCACGAGTTCTTTCAGTACCTTCGGAACCATGGTATACCTTAGTACCAAATCTTGCTTTTTGGTAACATATACCTGGGTTGCTTCTAAGACTAAAATCACTATATGTTTCCATACAAATTTCGAGGAGTTCCTTCGATTACTCATGGATCATCAGGTTACCACACCACACCACATTTTGGAAAATGGGACCAAATTGTGTGCAGAGTAATCGTTGAACATACAAAAATAAAAAATATATATTTTAACAGCCCAACATTTAACCTCCTCGTTTTTGGAAGTCGGTTAAAATATAGATACTCTGAATTAGCTTTTAAGAATTTGGAAAAACAATTAACTACAAAAGAATTATTAGCATACTTGATATACATACATAAGCATCATAAAGTTAAGCTGCTCACTCAACACAGAGACAATTAAAATTAGATACACTTTGTGCCTTTCGGAAAATTTAAAAGTTTATTCTTTACAGGGTCACACGGAGATGTGTTCGCTTCTTCTAGAACATAGCGCAGAAGTAGACCACCAGTCCAAGAACGGTTTAGCAGCTCTGCATCTGGCTGCCCAAGAGGATAGGGTGCCAGTTGCCCAGCTACTCGTTAAGAATGGAGCAGAGGTTGGTACTTAAATTGTTGGCAGGATCATTCTACGAAGTTATTCAGAGTGAGAGTGTATCTGTCTGTATGTGAGCTTTTCATCCTTAGCGTGACGAGACCAAATATGACCTAGTTGTTTATGATAATTAGGTGGCAAACTAGCAGACGCGTTACCTCATGGAATGCAACTGCCGTCGCCCATGGACACTCGCGACATTCGAAGAGTCGCTAGCGCGTTGCCGGCCTTTATGAGGGAATGGGAATAGGGATACGGGATAAGGGAAGTTGGGCCACCGGTAAACTCACTTCATGAACGAAACACACTACAACTCCGTTTCACGTCAGTTTTCTGTGAGGCCGTGGTATCATTTGTAGATATCCCACACTTATCAGTAAGCGGTGAAACAGGCTCTTAGTAAATTTTTTTTTTCTTTCACATTATTCATTTTGTATCCAGGTGGGGATTTGTACTAAGGGTGGGTACACACCGCTTCACATCGCCAGTCACTACGGACAAGCCAACATGGTACGTTTCCTGCTCGAAAACGGCGCGTCTGTAAAGGCTCAAACTGCGCATGGGTAAGTTTTAAATATTTTATATATGGCCGTGTTCGCTAGCGTTTTTTCGTGGGTGCATGCGCGCAAAATCTCTTATACGCGTGTTAGACATAAGCGTTCTCATGACGTCACAAAAATTGTGGCATTGGCGTTGCCATGACATTACGTGACTTTGACATGCGCATAAGAGACTTGCGCCTACCAAAAAATTCTAGCAAACACGGCCTAAGGAGAGTTTTTGGCGGGACGTAAAAAAGTGATGTTATGTTTTTGTATTTCTTCGCTAAATTTGTGTTGTTTCGGGTTTTAATGCGTTATAGTGGTAGAATATCAACCATTAAATATTCGATATCATGCACGAGTGTAGGCAAGGGATACAACTTCAAGAAACGTATTTTATTATGTATCCCTCAAAAACTCCATAATAAATTTTAGTAATGCGTGTACCACTTTACTAAATTAACTGACTTGACGCTTTTACCGACGTTTTACCTTGACTTTGTCTAGACTTTAGACTTGACGATATTATGTAACGTTGCTAAAAATATTATTGGAACAAGGAAATTTGTTTCCCGCCTTTACTTGACACTGGCCGTGGTTATATAGCCGTAGTGACATATAAAGATAAACACAACACGGCCTATGAATTATGTAGTGATTTCGGTCAATGTAGCGTTTAGCGGTGTTTAACACTCGGTCAAAAAATTTGTCAATCGAACAATGCTCGTACTCACGATCAACGAGCATTGTGGATTATGCCTGCATTCAAATTTCATTATCATGTTTTGCATTAATGTTTTATTACCTTATAACATATTTTCAGGTATACCGCCCTGCATCACGCGGCTCAACAGGGTCACATCAACATCGTTAACATTCTCCTGGAACATAAGGCGGATGCTAACGCTACCACTGTTGTAAGTAAGAGCGTGTCTACAGCACCGGAACCGTAGCGCACGGAGCGGACGGGGCGTCTTTATTTTCAAAATACCGATTCAGCTACGGCAATTTAGTACATTAAGATTCATCTATCGAAATGTCAATAAGTCAAAAAAATCATAGAGTAAAGAGTTATAAAAATAAACAATAATAGTATTTAAAAAACAATAATAGTAGTTATAGAAGTTTAACTATGGAAACTTCATACTCAAAGTAAATCACAAATAAGTCAAAACTACTTCAGAATTTGAATGAAGCGTTCACTTCAGATGACAACTTTAGGAAAAATACCAGTCTCTAGTGCAGAATTGAGAGAAGACGATGCACACAGTTCCATAGAGATCAATACAAAGCAACAAATCCGTCCGCTTCGTACACGTCGATTCCGGCGCAGTGCACGCACACCTAGAATCTATATATATAAAAATGAAACCAATTTTCCTTGGTCACGGCATCACGCGTGTAAGACTGGACGGATTTCACTAA
>JAOTAV010085670.1:0-11976 GCA_026546445.1 Cyclargus thomasi | reverse complement strand
ACAAGTCCCTCGGGTACTTAGCACAGGGCCAGACTGACGTGGTGTGAAGCGTCCATAGATATTATTATATTATTATTCTACCGACATTGCTCTATAGTCCATGCCGTCGTCTTCATTACTGGCGTAGGGATACCTACCTACCACCTAGATTTTATGATCTATTTTTTGGTGGGTTTGGTTGCATTTTATCGGTCCGAAAAAATCTCGTTCTTGGTCGACGGTGGTGGCAAACAGTCTCAATAAATATTTTTTCTGTTTTTTTTATAGCGCCAAAGGAGGAAAATTCACGTTTTTCATGAGTACCCGATATTTTTTTATATACAATAATAATATAATAAAAATACATTATTATTAACCTTGCATACTTCCGAAGGCGAAAAATCAGTGGCCCCACTCTAACACCTAAAATAATAGAGTAATAAAAAAAAACATCCACAACCGTTCCATATAACCTTCTCGTTTTTGGAAGTCGGTTAAAAAATATATATGATATACCATGTAAACTACAATAGACGAATACCTTGGACGGGATTAATGTCTTGTTTACACTTATTAAGTATATAAGTAGGTAACTAAATTTTAATTTAAGTTATTTACTGCGTGTAAACACAAAATTTAGCAGCAAGTGACAAGTTGAGTCACTTAAAATTAAGTTACCTACTTGTCTACTTAATAGATGTAAACAAGACATTAGAAAATAGTTTCTTATTGTATCACCATAACCTTTTGTTTAATCAAATTGTAAATCTTTTTTCAAAATGCTACGGAACTCTCTAAGCTCCAGTTCCTAATTTTGTCCTCAGGCCTCAGCCTCAGTCTCCAATTCAAAACCACCGCTTTATTTTTAATGTAACCAAAAAAAATTCGCAACGGAATTTCGAAAATAAGGCAATTCACCTCTAAATACAGCTAAACTGATACTCGGGGGAGGTACAGTATCGGTTATATGGGAGGCAGACGAGAGTGGGCGCCGGGTCCTATAAAGGTGCACCTTGCCGATGGAAAGCCGCCCCCTATCCATATTCCATTTCCATATCTACTTTGTCGATTCCCTTGTAATAGGACGCCAATGCACTTGCACCTAACCTCATGTTACAAGTATCTAAGAGCGACGACAGCCGCTTCTCATCAGTTTATCCTGATCATTGGCACTATAATATTATGGAAAAATGTCCCGGGCGCTGGTAGAACTGTCGCGGTTGTGTATTCCGCGTATCCCGCCATAAGCAGGAACACCGCTGGCGTTTTTAGTGAGTAAATCACCAAGTCTCACATACCTCGGTAGCCCTCCCCAGTTCGTTGGTGGAGCTAGAGCCGGCACTGGTGAGAGAGGGTGGCAACCCCAAGTGTCGGCTATAATCAAATCTAACGAAAACGCCTCACTCAATATCTGACTCAATTTTGGATCACCCGAGATACAATTCGCACACAAAAATTTGATAATACATTTTGGATTACTCGCTTTATTCGTAGCTGTGCGAGTCGTCGCATACTTTCTTTTTAACAGACTTCTAAAAACTGAATTACATCGTGTACGATGTATTCTTTTTAGAGCTCCATACCCAAAGGGTAAAAACGGGACCCTATTACCGAGACTTCTGAGAGATGTCTGGCTGTCTGTCCATCTGCCCTGTCAATAAAAAATGCCCTTATTATTTTTCACTACACTTTACCTAATCTACAAAACGTACTAGGTCTCCACGACGCTCGAGTCACTACAAAAATAGCACTCTGACCTCTTTTTGTTTACATCGCTACATTGGCGGTGACAAACGCGACTAACAAGCGTTAGTAGTAATGGCAAAACTTGTTTTGTTTTATAATTTATTGCATCTCCACAAAAATCTTTGTGCCCGCTCTACAAAAATCTTTGTGCCCCTTAAAGTCGTGTGTTAATTTGTTTATTAAAATAATACGTCTCCTCTGTTAAGGCGACCCTCATCAAGGGAACATGACTGAAAAGCTAAGTAAGAATGAGCCTTTTGGAACATTTTGTCATCATCATCGTCGTCACTGGAATAAGACATCAACTGCTGAACGTTCACTGTACAGCAGCACTCATTCATCAACTGTCACATAATATGACGATAACCTGTGTGTGAGTTGCTGTGGGAGAGCAATGCTTCGGTACAAATGGGCTGGCACTCCGGTCGAGCCAGATACCACGGCGTCACCTAAAAACTGGCGTGCAACAGAGTTGTACGTTTAGCTGGCAACGCACTTAAAGCGCTTTTGTTGTTGCAAGAGTTCTTGGGCGACGGCAGCCGCTTTCCATGAGGGAGCCAGCGGCAACGGCGCGTGATATCTAAATCCGAATGTCATGAGTTCAAATCCCGTTGAGGGAATAAAAAATGATGATATTTAAGTGCTATAGATGTGTATTTTTGACAACCTCTATGGCGCAGTGGTTGAGCACCTTGGTAGCTCACGTCGAGGGTCGCGGGTTCGAATCCCGCCGGCGGAACAAAAAAAAAGTTTTTTCAATGTTCCTGGGTATAGTATAAAAGTATTAAATATATATTTCCGTTGACTGGTACCTGTAACACAAGTCCTTCAGGTACTTACCACGGGTGCAGACTGACGTGGTGTGAAGCGTCCATAGATATTATTATTATTATGTTTATTTTATATTAAAATCTAAAATATTTTTATATAAGATAAAATTAAATGTACGTATAATTCCGTTGTACGTTACCTATAACACAAGTCCTTCAGGCACTTACCTGTAGCATGAGGTGACTGATTTAGTGTGATGCATCCATAGAGATTATTATAACGTCATATTAACCTACCTTCTACCTGATGGAATATTATTTCTGTAATACAGTAAGCGAAAATTAGTATTGAATTTAATTTTTTATTTGGCCCCAATGTCGCACACATTTATAGCACGGTAGTGCCTATCCTAACTGGACTTAACCATGGCTCGTAACTCAAAGAGTGAGAAGATTAAAGTAGGCCAAGAGCTTGAAATTTTCACTTCCATTTTAATTGGATACCCTCGCGAAATATCCACTAGTCTACTCATTTAAAACCACGATTCTCTTTCGTCCGTTTATGAAGAGTAATTTATTTTTTAAATGGAGGCTCGTGAGATCCAAAGAATATATTGTGAGTAGAGTACCCAAATTACACTGATACAAACGAGTTGACCCAAATGAGTTGTTACCCAAATGAGTATCAACTCATTTGGATATCAGAAGTAACAATACCTTTTTATATGTTATCGTTAAAAGGTAAAAAAAAATGTTTTTTTTTTAATTTCAGTCTACGAATTCTAAAATCTAAAAAAACAGTAACTGCGTCAAAAATATGTTAAACGACGTATGCCAAATTGCATACCTCTGTAGTTAAAATTTTTTAAAATGTATTTTTAACCAGAAAAATAACCGAATCTTTACAAATACGAGTTTACTTGTGTCGCAAGTAATAAGAAAATTTATGTTTTTATCAAATTAATATTTCATATCTATATGTACATCATTATATAAAATTCTTTGTACCGGAACTATACGCGTTTAGGAATTAGTACAGCCTAAACCACTGATCGTAGAAAAATGAAATCGAGGGGGAGGGTTCTACGTATGACAAAGGTGACAAATAAAAGGAATTTTTCGAAATTCGTCTCCAAGTGGATGAAAACCAGACCACGCAATTCCGTGGTCCAATCTGATACAAAATGATAATTCTCATCTTAATTATAATGCAGACGTAGTCGCGGGCAATAGCTAGTATTTTTTAAAATACGAAAGTGTCTCTCATTCTGTTACTTCTTCACGCCCAAACCGCTGAACTGATTGTGCTAAAATTTGGTATGGATTCAATTTGAGTCCCGGAAAAGTACACAGGATATTTTTATTCCACTAAAATCGAGCGATAAACGAATTTTGGCGTAACGAAGTTGCGGGCGACAATCTTCTATGAATGTGTCCATCTGCGTTATACACTCACTTGAACCTTAACATTCACAGTTAGTGACATTTAATTTAGTTTGAGGGGACTTTTAACCACAGTTTTATATCCAGCCTTGACCCGCTGCGCTGCCTCGTTGGATCGGTACCTTGATTCTATCAATTTGTGAGTCATTACTGCTGTTTCTCTCCTTTTTGGTATATTACTAGCTATGGTTCCCCGCGACTACGCTGCAATTTGGCGAATGTTTCGGGAGATACATTATTGCGTTTAGACTAATATTGTACAAGTTTAGCAATAATATTTTAAACTAGTTGTTGCCTGTGACTACGTTTGCGTGAAACTTTATAATTTATCCCCTTTTTACATCTCGTTTTGATTACTGCTCGCCTCCCATTGGTCGTAGCGTGATGTTATATAGCCTTCCCCGATAAATTGGCTAATTAAAAAAAAAACTTCAACTCCGTACAGTAGTTCCTGAAATAAGCGCTTTCAAACAAACAAACTCTTCAGCTTTATATTATTAATATAAACGATGCCCGCAAAAAAGTTTATCGTATGCGGCAAAGTTTTGCAGTATGATATTTCATGATAATAATATACCCAATCGAACAAAAACATTTCACCAACATTTTTCCTAAAAATAGCCTATTGTGAATTTTTAAGACAGTTTTTGTTCAACTTCCAAAATGGAAGAGGTTTTTTTTTATGATATTTAGGGGGCAAGCGAGCAGACGGAAAGCAACTGTTGTCGCCCATGGACACTCGCGACCTCCGAAGAGTCGCAAGCGCGTTGCCTGCTATTTATGAGGAAACATGGAATGGTAATAGGGACAGGGGATTAGGGAAGTTGGACCACCGGTGAGCTCACTCACTAAACGAAACACACCACAACGCCGTTTCACGCCAGTTTTCTGTGAAACGGTTGTCTTATTTTTCGAGGTTTCATTATTCGATCGTAAATAATGTTATGTTTTTGACACGCTTTTACTATGTCTTCATGTATGTCAGTATGTCCTTAGATCTTGATGCATAATAGGGGAAACTGAAAGAGATCTGTCGGCTGAGTTTAACATAACCGACCAAATTACTTAGATCCACGATCTGTATCTATTTCAACTTCTCTGATTGTACATACACAATGACAATACAGCTTGATGTAATGGAATTTGAGGTAATTTCAACTAAAATTTCGTCATCATTCAAGGAATGTAGCGTTATAAAAATTGGTAGTCGTATCTAGTTCTGCTGATAATACTATTGTATGATACTGTTTGACTAATGATAAAGATTGTACTGAATGCAACTTTTTATTTTGCTACACTGTAAGGAGCGAATCACCGTTTTAACCATCATACAGTTAAATGGGCTAAAAAAATTAACAAAAACAGAACGAGTTTGATGTTGAACTAAAATAGTAGAATCACGACATCGGTTTTACATGAACGTGATGTTGGATTGGGGACGTATTTAAAAGTAATTGGGTTTTGCGAACGAATTTTCAGGCAAAGGTCAAGTTTATATTTTGTTCCATCATAAATATTTACTAAAAATATACGTACCGCTAATACAGGGTGTAACAAAAGTAAGCATGCTTGAGAGTCTGTACACTTTATTTGTTTGTTTCTTTATGTATTTTTTCGCTGTCAGCGCTGCTACTTTTAAAGTAAAATAGTAATACAAGTATAACATTATGTACGCGTAATGCAACGTAAGTGATAAGTGATTACCATATGATGTATATTCGTTGCTCGTATAGCTCGATGTTGATGACTTCACAGCGACATCTATTAGCAAACACCAAAAACTGACCAAAAATCTCGTTTCTTGTGTGACAGCCCCCTTAAATATTTATTTAATTCTGTTTAGTAATTAGTATTTGTTGCTATAGTGACAACAAATACAAAATCTGTGGAAATTTCACCTCTCTAGCTATTACCGTTGTTGAGGTACAGTCGGGTCACCGACAGATGAACAGACGGACAAACGAACTTAGATCGTAGACTTAGTAACAACTAACTTTTTTACCCTTTGGCCCATACACAAAAACAATAATATATTCACAATTAACATCCACTAAATATATATCACGCATCTTTTTACGCCAAGACATCCTCGGCGTTTTAAGTGATGCGCAAAAAATCTTGTTTCCCCAAGACGTGAGTGCTTCTCAATAGCGCCATCTGGTGTCTACTCAATTATTCAGCGAATCTTTCTCTTGCATTTTGAATAATGAAATTTTAATCATCCCCCGAATTCTGTGCTTGTTTCTTTCCGCTTTGAATAAATTATATCGTCATCAACATCAGTACGATGTTCTTAAAGTAATGGGCTCCTGATAAGTGTGGGATAGGTTATACTTCGTCTGACAACTGGAAAGTGGTGGAACAGCCCATTAAGGAATGTTTCACCACTTTCTGATAGGCTATAAGTAACTTATCTGACAGATTCTTCATACATCTGTAAAATAATCTGTGGATATACGGCGCATATCAGGATGAGGTTTAAAAGCCCCATAGGCTTTTAGCGTCCAACTTCAAAATAAGGACACATATTTGTTGGTACTGTGAAGGTGCGAACATCGCGCCGTTTGCAAAAAAAAACAACTAATTGCACCCACGAAGTGTTTCGTACCAGTACAGAAGAATAACTTGGGTAAACGTATTTATGAGAGTTTTAAATTTGAAGAGACAAGCGCCTTAAATCAGCGTCTGAGACCGCTCGGGTATGCTGCCAATGACGAGCGCGTCAAATTTATTTATCTATTCTTAAGATATGAAATAGCAATAAACATATTTATTGTATTAGAGCCACCTTTAAATATTTAATTATTTTTTTATAGCGGCGACTGAAATACATATTCTGTGAAAATTTCAACTCTCTAGCTATTACCGTTCTCGAGATACAGCCTGGAGACAGACAGATGGATCGACGGACAGACATCGAAGTCTTAGTAATGAGGTCCCGTTAGTAAAAGGGTAAACCTTTGGGAACGGAACTTTGAAAAAAAAAAGGCCGGCGGTTGGCGGCATACAAGTTGTGACTTTTTATAATATAGAAATTGTTTTGGAAACATGATGTTTTTCCAAGACCAAAAATAACCGATTATTCTCCATCCTTTCAACTAAGTCTATTCCAAAAATCAAGGCGATTTGTTACTCAGGGCGCAAAAGAAGGCCAGCAAACAAGCACGCTTTCCCGTTTATAATATGTACCCGCAAAATATTAACAAAAGAGTATAACGATTCGAATACACAAGGGAACAATTGAAAAATACAACAGTCTTTATTTTAGTAACGAAAGCAGCCTAATTTTGTCATCAGTGCCTAATTTTATTACCAAATAAAGGAGACTTTGAAAGTCTTTTACTGTCAGACTGGAATGAAAAATTCAAGAGTAGACGATCTAATCTAATTGAACAAGTTTTCTGTGTCAAATGCAAACAAAATATTCAGGTTGGGACTTACTTTGGGAGTTTTGTAATTTATCCCAACACAAATACCTTAGATAAGAAATTTTCCATCTTCGACTTTGTTTGCATTCAATAACCTTTAGGAATTTTCTTTGAAAGTTCTTGACGAGCAATTAAAATTTTTAAATACTTTTTTTAGACACCTTAAGCCGGGTCTCCTGCGTTCGTTGTCAAATACTCGTATACCTACTATTTTAACAAAATGTGTTGTGATAACACTCCGTCTCCTGCATTTTGTTTTGTTAGACCGGCCGCAGCGTACTATTTTTGTATGAGGGTTTCCGAATCCGTTGACAACAGAATGTTGTATTGAATGCGAAATTCGTTTTTCAAATTTTTTCCCGCTGCTATACATTCTGTTGTCGACGAATACGGAAAACGTGAGTTTGCGGTAGGCCTTATTGTTTCATTCTAATTCATTTAAAAATGTGACTTGTCCCCTCAATGTGACGGTTCCCAATGAGGCTTTCGTCTGCGGCTTTGTCTCGGATCACATGTTCTGTGTTTTTACTAACAAAACATGTAGGCCACGCCCGTAACATCTTTCGCAAACAGGTTACGATGTTAGAAAAGACGTAGAAAAAACGTTACAAAATACCCGGCTTAGATATCAAAATAAAGTAGTTTTTCTAAACAAACTTCCATGTATAGATGAATGAAAATCATTGAATTGCATATAAAAATTCTGCAAATTTTGTAGCAGGTTTAAAAATGAATAATTAATTTTTACTACCGGAATTCGCCATTTCGGTGAAATTTACGACATCGCCGAAGAAGATTTAAAGTTGTTAAGTATTCACGATAATGTTTACTCTTATATATAATATTATACATTCAGTCTTAAGCTCCTCTTAACTTAATAGAGTACTGGCCTGTCCACAAAATAGATGGGTCATATGACCCCGCAGGAGACCTTAATATGACGATAGAAGAATATAAAACGTTAAGACTTCCAGGGCAAATGTGGTCATTTGATTCTATACGGTATAATTTTCACAATGATTTAATACAGATTCTTATCCATTATTCCGCAATGCCGTACAGAAATATATATCCAAAATGTACTTTCTGACTTCCTTACTTACAAGTTGTAGCTTACAAAATCATCAAGCAAAATCTTATTGTTTTATGCTCTTCTATCGTCCTATAAGGGTCTCCTGCGGGGTCATGTGACCCATCCGTTTTGTGGACGGGCCGGTTGTCTATAAGACCTCATCACAACCTTGCCAAGCTGAGTAGTAGTTACAACAGAAATTTTAATTTTACAAAAACATGACCTCGAAACAAGGTGCGTTTGACAAAATTGACTTTGAAACACACATACACAAAGCGTTAGCAGGCACGGAATCACCACCAGATATATTTAAAGAAATGTTAGACAATTGGGCGAGCGAAGCGAGTCCTCTATATCCCACTCCCCGTACATGATTGTGGTACACTTTACGGAAAAACTATACTATACGAGATTTGTTTAAAAATAAAATGATAATATCTATATATCTATATCTATGGACGCTTCACACCACGTCAATCTAGCCCCGTGCTAAGTACCCGAGGGACTTGTGTTACAGGTACCAGACAACTGAAATATGTTTAATACTTTTATACGATACACATATTTAAGATTTTGATTATATGATACGCATATTTAATACACATCCAAGACCAATGCGCTTACCAAGTAAGCCACAGAGGTCGTTAAATATTATTATAGACAATAATAAAGAATAAATAAAATAATATTGTACTACTAACGCCACCTAATGAGTTGAGATGTGCAACTGTGAATTTAAACTTATCTCAACATTTGCACATCTCATGTCATAGATGGCGTTAATGACTTTAGATACTGAATAAAATATTACAAGAATATTTGTGTACATTTGTATAATTGTACAGCTAATAGAATAATATTATGTTTATTTTTTATTATTACCTAAAATCATCGGTTAGTTATACGAACCTAGTGTACACTTATTGTATCCATTACACAAAATGTAAAAAAAACATGTCACAGTCATAACACGTATTGGAATATCATAGGATTTCAAAAATTTGCGAGCCCTTATAAAAACTGCGCTTTTTCGCCAGTTTTACTTTTATTTGTAAGTAGTATTTGAAAACGAAGAATCTTAATATTTTCAGCACAGACTTTCACAAATTGGTGAGATCTATTAAAACTTACTTGACTGCCACTTTATTAAAGGAAACTCAAGAAATTGCTTTCATAAACCTTATTTATAGCTCAAAACTACCTATACTAAAATGTAAACACCCGAAGTACAGTCAGGGGAATAAAATGCGATATTTTTTGAATCCATACCCCCCTACTAATATTATGAATGCGAAAGAGTCTATCTGTCTGTTACCTCTTCAGGTACACACCGGTACACCGATTTCGCTGAAATTTCAGTGGAAAGACTGATGAGAGAAGAATCTTATTTATATTTATCTTATCTTATTTATTTTAATTAGAGAGAGAGAAGAATCTTATTTATTTTAATTATATATTATAAATATATCTTATTTCCTCCCCCCAGGACGGGGGAGGAAATAAGTTATATTTATCTTGGAGAAAGATACGGTGCCCACGCAATTAACGAATTTTGGTGAAGTTTGGCTGTCATCTAGTTTAAAATATCCTTTCGGTCCTTTGGCAATCAGTGAAAAAATTATAGTAAGATAGTAAAAAACGACCAAATGCGAATTTTATTCGCGCTGAAAGAGTTCTGTGTCAGTAGAGAGTTCATATTAAGGAATTCACATTTCGAAAGTTATCAACAGATAACACACCACGTAGTACAACTGATATCGCGATGTAGACGTTAAGCAACGCCATCTAGTATCAAATGGAAGAAACTGGCAAAAAACAGGTTTGTTGCGTGAAAGGCCCTCTTAGTTATTATATTCTCTTTATTATATTATATTTTCTTAAACATTTAATTTTGTTTTTTTTAGTATTTGTCATTAAAGCGGTAACAGTTATACATAATCTGCGAAAATTTTAGTCGTCTAGCTATTACCGTTCTTCAGATTTAGCCACCAGACAGACAGACGGACATACTTCGAAGTCTTAGTAGTAGGTCGTGATGTAAAGTGTAGACTTCGCTTACTTGCCTGGAGAGGCGAGTGCCAAAAATATCCATACTAATATGTTATATGATAACAAAAATAGAAAATTGTGTTTGTTTATTCTTAATTTACGTTTTAACGGAGAAGCCTTTATTTTTGGCATACATTTAGTTAAAAGGATAGAGAGTAACATAAGCTACTTTTAGTATTCCAAAAACAAAAAGGAAACACACTTTTCCACTATAAATAGTATTTTCTATTATAAATAATATTCTTGGTGTTAGTATTTTTGTAATTAACTGTACAGTATTATGTTTCACCTAAAGTTGAGATTATCTTCTGAATAAGGAACACAACAGACTAAATATTAACTTTGACTAACAGCTGTTTGTTTGCGTTTGTTTTAAATAACATCTTCATTAATCTTTGTGGAACAATTAAATTTTTTTAATTTAATAATAATATATAAAGCATATCGAATCGAAATCGACCTCTCATTGTCTTTGAAAGCGAACGATTCGGACGAATCGAATCGGTGCGGACAAGTGCGAGGTTCCATGACATTTCATGTCTCAAATTCTATAATTCGTTTGCTTCTCGCGCTCGGCGCGTTCCGTTCAGATTGCTTAGTGCGGGTTTTTTGTGTTTTACATGTGACAGTGAGCATCGCTAGGTGGCGCTGTACAAATCCCATATAAAATCTTAGTAAACGCGAAACGCGTTCACGATCGAATGTAAAAAAAAAACTTGCACATATCACACTGATGTGCGTTCACCATAACATACTGTTTTATCCATACGTTACTAGTTGTTGCCTGCGACTCCGTCTGTGTGGTAACTTTTCTATTTTGAAATTTTTCATGAATTCGGCTTCAAACCTTTCGGAGCCCGACAGCTTATAACCTTATAGACCTTATTACCTTACCTTATAGTGTCAGATACGAAAACCAGACTTATTTTTATATAAAATACAATAAACTCATTGATGCCCGCCACTTCGTTGCGCGAAAATTCACTTATCACGGGAACCGTACATTTTCCCGGGATAATAAGTGTCCCGTGTGTTGCATAGACCTCAAAGCTATTAAATAAAAAAAGATTTATTCGAATTCGCTCAGCATTTCCGGAGTTTAGCACGTACAAACAGACAATTTTTTTTGTCGATTAGCAAATCGACAAAAAAAAAATTAAAAATTGTTTGTGAAAATTGTCTATTACTGTTCTTAAGCCCCCCACATTGATTAGTTTGTAAATGTATTAATTGTACACTCCAATTTTACTTTTTTGATATGTATAGTTAAATCATACTATGCCAAAACAAAACAACAACTTCCATTGATATTAAGAATTTAACTGATATGTTTGTAAGTTCATTTTTAACCGACTTCCAAAAACGAGGAGGTTAATATGTTCGGCTGTGGATATTTTTTTTTTTTTTTTTTATTTATTTTTTTTTTATGTATGTTCAACCATAGCTCCGCCGTTTGTGAACCGATTTTCAAAATTTTTGCTTTGTTGTA